>CAUYQV010111698.1:0-13182 GCA_963574575.1 Galagoides demidoff
ATACTACACAGCCACAAAGAAAGATGAAGACTTTGCCTCCTTCATGTTTACATGGATGGGGCTGGAAAATGTCCTCCTTAACAAGGTGTCTCAAGAATGGAAGAAAAAGTATCCAATGTACTCAACACTATTATGAAACTATTTGATAACTATCTTCGGAAAGTTACAATCCAAATGGCGCCCTAGACTTTGGGGAAATGGGAGGGGAGGAGGGGTGGGGGGAGGATGGGTGAAGAGAATGATATTGTGGGGATCACGCCTATAATTTATCCTATTAGGGCACATGTGAATTTGTCTAAAGATTGAATATGAATATCTTAACACAACAATTATGAGAAAGACATGATGGCTATGTTAGCCAGTTGGATGAGAGTTTTCCAAACTGCATATGGAAGCAACACACTGTATCCCATGATAGAATTAATGTACACAATTATGATCTAATAAAACAAAGATAAAAAAAAAGAAGAAGAAATAATGGACAAAATTTCTGAAGCTGGTCTAAATAGAAGAAGCTTAGTGATCTTAAAATAAAAAAAAAATTGTCAAAGGACAAAAAAAAAAAAAAAAGAGCATTGTGAAGGCAACAAGAGAAAAGTGATTTGTCATACAAAAGTAAGCCCCCATAAAATTACAACAGATTTCTCAGCAGAATCCTCTCAGGCCGGAAGAAGTGGGATGATATACTGAAAATGCTGAAACAAAAACAAAAAGGCCTTCAAATTAAAAATACTTTATCTGGTAAAACTGTCTTTCAAAAATAAAAGGAGAAATTCTTTCCCAGATAAATATAAGCTGAGAGAGTTTGTTACCACTAGAGCTGCCTTCTGAGAAATACTAAAGGGAATCCTTAAAGTTGCAACAAAAACATGCCACACAGCAACAGGGAAGCATATAAAAGCATAAAGCTAAGCTGGTTTGTACAACATGATTAGTTTTCTTATTGATGTTAAAGAGTAAAAATATATAAAAATAACAATAACTATAAAATACAGTAATGGCTACATAATTTGAAAAGATATAATTATTGACATCAAAACATTAAGTGGGGGCAGAGTTAAAACTATCACGAGACACAAAGAAGGAGGTTACATACCAGCCAATTCACCAGGCGAATATAACAGTTATAAATATAAATGCACCAAACATCAGTGCACCCAAATGTATAAGGCAATACGGAAAGAACTAAAGGTCGAAACAAACAGCAACACAATAATAATAAGAGATTTCAATGCCCCAATTTGATGATGTATTGAACATTCAGAAAGAATATCAATAAGGAAAGAGGATTTGAACGCTAAAGACCAAATGAACCTAAGTGACATGCACAGAATATTTCACCCAACAGCTGAATACACTTCTCAAATTCACTTAGTACATTCTCTAGGATAAATCAATGTTAGTGAACACAAAAATACATAACAAATTTAATGTGAGGGTACATGGTACACTTTCTGTGTGAGAGACATAGATACAACTTAGACTTTGCATTATAAATGCAAACATTGTGGCGTAATTATACGTACCCTCACATTAACTTGAGATAAAAAAATTAATTAAAAAATAAAATAAATTGAAATTATGCCAACTATAATTCTGGCCACAATGGAATGAAATGAGAAATCAATAGCATAAGGGAAAGTAGAAATTCATAAATATGTGGACATTAAACAGTACATTAGTGAACAATCAAAGGGTCAAAGAAGAAATCAAAAAGGAAAGTAGAAAATGTATCTGAGGACAAATTAAAACAAAATACATCGTGCCTAAATGTAGGAGATGCAGAAAAAACATCTTTAGGAGAGAAGTTTGTAGTGGTAGATGCCAATGTAAAAAAAAAAAAAAGATTTCAGGAGGCACCTGTGGCTTAAAGGAGTAGGGTGTCAGCCCCATAAGCCAGAGGTGGAGAGTTCAAACTCAGCCCAAGCCAAAAACTGGAAAAAGAAAAAGAAAAGAAAAAGATTTAAAGTAAACAAGTCAGCCACTGGGGAAAGCAGTATGGAGGTTTCTAAAAAACTAAAAATAAACTCCCATATGATACAGCAATACCACTGCTAGATACAATCCGGAAGAAAGGAAGTCAGTATATCAAAGAAATATCTGCGCTCTAATGTTTACTGCCACATTATTCACGAAAGTCAAGGTATGGAATCAAACTAAGTGTTCCATCAATGGATGAATGAATAAAGAACATGTGGTATAAATACACTATGGAATATTTTTCGGCCATTAAAAAAAAGAATGAAATTTTGTCATTTGGAATGACATGGATGGAACTGAATAGTTTATTGCAGGCTGTTTACTGCAATAAGCCATGTTCAGAAAGACAAGTATTGAATGTTCTCACTCATATGTGGAAACAAACAAACAAAAAAAGTCTCATGGAGATGGAGAATAGAATAATTGTTGTCAGGGGCTGGGAAGTATAGTGGGGAGGGATGATAAAGAGGAGCTGTTTAATGGGTACGAAAAATACAGTTAGATAAAAGGAATAAGATCTGATGTTCAGTAATACAATAGGGCAACTGTATCTCACAAAAGTTTATTGTTTGTTGAAAAATAATTGGAGGAGTGGATTTAGAATGTTCCAACCAAAAAAATGATAAATGTTTGAAGTGATCATTGCACACTGTATGCCTATAACAGTATATCACATGTGCTACATAAATGTGTAAAACTATTATGTATCTGTAACATTTTTTAAAGCTTTAAGAAAAAGTTAGTATAAGAAATAAAATAATAATTAGAGCAAAAAATAAACAAAATAGAGAAACAAAGATAATATGAGAAAAAAACTGATTGACTTCATAAAAATGTCAACAAAGTTGGCAATCCTTTAGCTAGACTAGGAAAAAGATAGAAGACACAAACTTAATACATCAGAAATTAAAGCTATACTTCACAACTGATGCCACTGAAATAAAAAGGAATGTGAAAGAATACTAAGAACAATTTTATGCCAATGAAATGGATAATACAGAAGAAATGGAATTATTCCTAGAAGCATACAACTTAACAGGACTGAATCAGGAAGAAATAGAAAATATGGATAGACTTATAACTAGGAGATTGACTCATGATAAAAAAATAATCTCCTAATAAAGAAAGATCAATTCTATATGGCTTCATTACAGAATTCCACAAACATACACACACACAAATGCCAATTCTTTACAATTTTTAGAAATTAAATAGAACATAAAAGATGTACATATTCTTCTTAGTAAAGTACCTCAAGAATGAAAAAAAAAGTATCCAGTGTACTCAATACTATTATGAACCCAAAATATAAACACTTACAAATTCATATGAATGATAAAATACAAAAATATTCCAGACAGAAAGGGAGAGAGGAGGGCAAAGGAAGGAGATGGAGAGGACGAGTGGAGGGTATTTGATGGGATCTCACCTAATGTACACAATGCAAGGGTACATTTCTAAATAAGTAAGAGTATATTATAAAAGTCATACCACAAAAATAAGTCAGGTGAATGTTATATTAATTATTGATTTAAGCATTCAACATTGTATATCAAATCATTGAACTGTACCTCATAAGTTTATACAGTTATGATTTAATAAAAATTAAGTTAAAAGAATTGACTAAAACAAGTCCAAACTCAGTTTATGAAGCCAGTATTACACTGATGCCAAATCCAAACAAAAACATTACAAGAAAAAAGACCGTAAGTCAATACCCCTAATGAATATCAATGAAATATTCTCAATGACACAGTAGCAAATCAAATTTAATAGTATATTTAAGAGACTGTACACAATACCAAGTGGGATTTATCTCTGGCTTGCAAGGATCATTCAATATAGAAAAATCAATGAATGTGATATAGCACCTTAACTGAATAAAAATTTAACATCATGTGGTCATCACAGTAAATACAAAAACACTTTTAACAAAATTCAACAATATTTAATTTTAAAATATTCAGAAAACTAGAGATCAAATTAAAAATGCCTCATAATAATAAAGTCCATAGTCAGGGCACAGTGGCTCATGCCTGTAACCCTAGCACTCTGGGAGGCCAAGAGGGAGGGGAGGATTGCCCTGAGCTCAGGAGTTTGAGACCAGCGTGAGCAAGAGTGAGATTTCATCTCTAACTAAAACAAAGAAAAAGAAAAAAAAAAAACTAGCTGGTCATCGTGGTGGGTGACTGTAGTTCCAGCTACTCAGAAGGCTGAGGCAAAAGGATTTTTTGAGCCAAGGAGTCTGAGATTGCTATGAGCTATGATGTTACGGCACTCTACTGAAAGTGACAAAGTAAGACTCTGTCTCAAAAAAGTAAATGAACAAACATATAAATAATAAAAGCCATACACATCAATAGCCAATAGGTAATATATTTCTTTAATGTCAAGAACAAAGCAAGGATGCTGATTTTCACTACATCTACTCACCATAGGACTGGAATTCCTAGATAGAAAACTAGTTGAGAAAAATAAATAAAAGACATCAAAATCAGAAAGAAAGGAGTTAATTTATCTGTTTACAAATGCCTCTATGGAGAAAATCTTGAATATTAGACATGCACACAAAAATGTTAGAATGAATAAAACATACAGCAAATTTGCAGGACATAAAATTAACGTAGAAAAATGAGTTATTACTATACACAAGGAGTGAACAATATGGAAAAAATAAGAAAGCAATTCTATTTATAATACCATCAAAAGAATAAAATATTTTAGAATAAATTTAACCAAGTAGGTAAATGAGTTGTACACTAAATCTGCAAAACATTGCTAAGTGAAACCAAAGAACACACAGATAAGTTGTAAGACATCCATGTACACAGATTGGAAGGCATATATTGTTAAAATGCCTATGCTACCTACCTGAAACAATCTGCGTATTCAAGGTAATCCCTATCAAAATTCCAATGACATGTTTTTCAGAAATAGAGAAAACAATCCTAAAATTCATATGAAAGCAAAAAGGACCCTAAATTGCCAAAAATAATCCTCAGAAAGAAAAACAAATCTGGAGGTCTCACCCCTACTGACTTCAAAACACATTACAAAGTCACTGTAATTGTAACAGTGTGGCACTGGCATAAACACAGATATATAGGCCAATGGGACAAAACTAAACCACGCATGTATGGCCAGATGATCTCTGATAAGAGTGCCAAGGCCACACAATAGGAAAGGGATTCAACCAAATCCAGTTGGGAAAACTGGGTACCCACAAACAGAACAGAATTGGACCTCATGTTATACCAAACACAAAAGTCAACATAAAGTGGATTGAAGACTTAAGTGTAAGACCTGAAACTATAAAAGTTCTAGAAGAAAACATAGGGGGAAAGCTTCAAAACATTGGTCTTGGCAATGATTTGTTGGGTATGTCACCAAAACACAGTCAATAACAGTAAAAAATTAGAAGCAGAAGTGAATCAAACTAAAAAACTCTACTCAGCAAATGAAATGAAATCATCAACAGAACGAATGGCAACCTAAGAAATGGAAGAAAATCTTTGCAGGAAATATATAGTAAGAGGTTAATACACAAATATGTAACTACTACAACTCAATGGCCAAAAATAAAGCCCTGATAACCAGACTGAAAAATAGGCCAAGGACTTGAAGAGATGTTTCTCTGAAGAAATCTTAAAAATGGACTTCAAGTGTATAAAAAGATTCTCAGCATTACTCATCATCAGGGAAATGCAAATCACCCATAATTGGATATCCCCTCACAGCAGTTAATATGGCCATTTATATGTGTATATGTGTGGTACGTGTATATCTGCGTGAATATATATTATATGTATAAATATATAGAATAACAACTGTTAGCAAGGATGTGGTGATTTTGGAACCCTTGTAAACTGTTGGTAGGAATGAAAAATGGTGCAACTGCTATTGAAAACAGTATGGATTTTCCTCAAAAAACTAAAAATAAAACTACCATATGATTCAACATTTCCACTTCTGGGTATTTATTCCAAAGAACTGAAAACAGGATCATGAATAGATATTTTTATTGCCATGAATTTTGCAGCATTATTCAGAATAGCCAAGACATGAAACAAACCTACATGTCCATTAATGAATAAGTGGATACAGAAAATGTATACATTTCTTGACAATGGAATATAATTCAACCTTAAAAATGAAGGAAATTCTGTTACATTCTGTAACATGGATGAACCTGGAGGTTATTTTGGTAAGTGGATAAAGCCAGTCGTGGGAGAAATAGTGCATGATTCTAGTTATATGAGGTATCAACAGTAGTCAAATTCATAGAAGCAGAAAGTAGAATCACGGGTCCAGGGAATGTGGCAAGGAGGAAGTAGGGCTTTGTTCATTCAATGAGTACTAAGCATCAGTCATGCATGATGAACCAATGTTCATACTATGTTCATATACATGTTCAAATGTACACTTCACATATTTTGAAGTATACATTTCATAATAATGTATACTTGAAATTTTGTTGAAGGGATAGAGTTTATCCTTTGTCAGGATAAGAGAAAGAAAAACAAGTAAAATGCTTATGATGACTTGCTGCCATGTGTGGTTTCTTGTATAACAATTGCAGAGTTGTCTGGTTTTAGTGGTTTCTTGATCAGTGGGTTGGCAGGCTACTGCCAGTGGAACAAATTCAGCCTGCCATCTCTTTTTGCAAATAATTTTTATAAGGATACAGCCATGCCCATTTGTTTACATGTTGTCGAAGGGCACTTACGAGCTTCAACAACGGACTTGTGTAGTTGTGACAGAGACCATGTGACCCACAAAGCCTAAACTTTTTGCTATCGGGCCTTTACATAAAAAGTTGGCCCTGCTCAAGACGGTGAGGATCTTTACTTTAATGTATCTTTCTTACTCCAGTTCAATGAATATTCATGGGTCATGATGATGGCATGGCTGCTGTTGCTAATACTGAATTGTAAACTCTATAAAATTAATATAAAGAATTAGCATAGAATTTAAAACCTGAACTGAAATTCAATCTCATATATTTCAATAGATGGGGGAAATTAGACACAGAGGAAAAAATTCTGATTTTAAAAAGGTGGGGGGTAACTTCTTATTTCTTGTGAGCTTGTGGCTCGATTTAGCAGATCTGTTCTCTGGCTGGGCTCTATTGATGTCATCTGGACTTGTTTGAACATTTGCACTGAGCAGATAAGTTGGTTAGGAGCTTGCTGGTCTGGGATGGCATCAACATGGCTGAATTAGCTCTGTTAATGGATCCTTCCCCTCCTTCCTTCAGTAGGATGGCCTGGGCATGTTTTCATGCTTAGGATAGGAAAGGTGGGGGCATTCATGAGACAGAATGGAAAGGCACTTTTGTCAGGTCTTTGTTTTAATCACCTTTGTTAACATATTTACCAAAGTTAACCAGATGACCAAACCCAGAGTCTGTGTGGATAGGCACCAACAGTGTCAAAAAGTTGGCTATTAGTACAATCAGTCCACCTGTAACACTAGATAGCTTGTGCAAAACCACAGCATATTTTACCATCTGTCATCCTTCCTCTAAGCTCTTTGTATGACACCAAATGAGTATTACTAAAGTTTTCCATGATATAAATTCTGTGAGAGTAACAATTTTAGGTAAAATAAAAATAGTAAAGAGTTTAAATTGGCTGATCATAATTTTATGCACTATGCTTCTAATAGATACATAAGATAATTTAATATATTTAACAAGTGAGCGCATTCTTATAAGCCTCAAAGGAACTATTTCTAATTTTCTCTAAAAAGGAAACATCAATTTTTATCCCCTTATACACCAGCATTTTCTATACATAGTTGATGTGATGCTTATAAAGTAAAAATATCATTAATCAGTGAACGAGCCCCCTTTTCCATCAGATGTAAAAGCAGTGGATGATGATAAGACTATTTTTGTGTCATAGATATTTGAGATTTAATGATAAAATGAAAGGAAAAATGCTAAGTATCTTGGATATTCAAGTATTTGCCAACCTAGTGTACAGAAGTGATTCACAGAAGGAAAAACAACAGTGAACCTGTGAAGAACATGCCTCTATTAGTTCACGTCACTACAGCTTAACTGAGCAGTTGCTAAGTAGCACCAGTCGGTGCCATGAGCAGATGAAAGCAGGCACGTGCACATACATGCACACAATATGTCATCAATATTTCTGCTCAGACACTCACTTGTTTGTTTTATTCCTGATTTCATTCATGTCAGCATAAAACTAAAAGAAAGAGCAAAACTTTAAAATGCCATTGGCACATCCCATTCACATTTCATCCAAGCAGCACGCTAACTTTGCTATAGTAGATGTGGATGATCAATGTGTATTTTTTTTTAATTTACTGTATCAGGTTCATTGAGGGTATAAAGAATTAGGTAACACTGCTTGCATTTGTTAGGTAAAGTCCCTCTTATAATTGTGTCCCACCCCCCAAAAGTGTGCCATACCCCTTGACTTCCCATCCCCCTCCCTCATTCCCATGACCCTCCCCCCCAAATTGATTTGAGTTTTCCTCTTAGGAGGGTATGTTTTAGATCATCTTCTGGGTTCATATTAGAAATGAGGACATTGGATTCTTGCTTCTCCATTCTTGTGATACTTTACTAAGAAGAATGGGTTCCACCTCCACCCACACTAAGACAAAAAATGTAAAGTCTCCATCTTTTTTAATGGCTGAATAGTATTCCATGTGTACATATACCACAGTTTGTTGATCCATTCCTGGTTTGGTGGGCATTTAGGTTGTTTCTACTACACTTTTTAAACTATCAATGGGACTTCAAACTAATACAACCTTTTTGGAAGGAAGAATGGAGAATCCTCCAAGAACTCAAATTAGACCTCCCATTTGACCCTGCAATCCCATTACTAGGCATCTACCAAGAAAAAAAAAATCATAAGGACATTTATGATAAGAACATTTTATCACAAGGACATTTGCACTAGACTGTTTATCACAGCTCAGTTTGTGATCAATATGTATTTTAATACTAGCACTTCATGAATTGATTCTGTCCTCATACATAGAATTAACTTGCCAGTTTTGGAATTCTTGCTTCACCATCTACTGTGACCTTGAATGAGACCTTGGCTCCACTAAGATTTGGTATAAAGTCCCATGCTTGGTTCAGAGAGCTCTGTAAGAGGTCAATGAGCATTGTGGGTTTTTTTGTTTGTTTGTTTGGTTTTTGGCTGGGGCCAGGTTTGAACCTGCCACCTCTGGTATATGAGGCCAGTGCCCTACTCCTTGAGCCACAGGCACTGCCCGATGAGCATTGTGTTTTTAAGGGAATAATGCCAGGATTTATTAAGCTCTTATTTTGTGCCAGATACTGTTGTAGGTGATACAGTACAAATAACAAATATTATTACTAATAGGTTTTGATTGCTTTCTGTGCCACTAAGCAAAAATACTTACCTGAAAATTTTGGTGTCAGATATGATTCAGAATTCAAATTTTTAAAGATGCTTATAGCGTATATAACAATCTGTGAGTCTCTAGGGCAGAACTCTTTTATCAAGCATATGAACTTTTCTTTATTGAAACATGTGACTACTCACAAAAAATAGGATAAAGTTTACAAATAGCTTCATATTCATAAGTTTCTTTAGGCCAGGTTTCTCCAAGTGGGATTCCTCCAAATTTATGAAGGCTTTTCCAATCTTCAGCACATTTTGGATGTGAATATTTGAATAAGGGATTGTGTTTCAGTTTAACTCACTTAATCATCATACTAAACCTATGAGGGTGGTACTATTATTATTGCCACTTCAAGTTGGAAGAGACTTAGGCCCGAGGAGTTAAATAATGTGTCAACTTTTACTCAGCGAAGAAGCAGAAAACGAAGGCAATATGGCTCCAGAATAATAGTCTAACCTAAATCACTTGAGTGATAAAATAGCTAAGAAAAGCTCAGGAAACTCAGAATCTATTTGAATGAGACAGATGCAGCTGCCAGGTATAGCCCAGAGAGGGAAGAGCAGGTGCTGGTGTCCAGGGTGCTGTGGGAAAAACATAGAGGTTCAGAGGACCTTTGGAGGCAGAGAGGAGGTAGCCCACAGCCATGGAGTAATTCAGACCCCCGCCATCTCTCAAATACTCAGGAATCTAAAATTTAACTCAAAATCTGGCATTTCTTGTGGTATTAGGCTTGCAGTGTCTGAATCTTGACTTCTAAAAGATACTCTATTTGTTTAAAACAAAACCTTGAATTCCATTGCTAAGGAAAGCAAGCCCACAAACCCTAGGCTTTTGAGAGCAGCCAAGTTAAATATTGTATCTCTTTTTAAGAAGTTAATCCCCTGAGTATTCGACCTTTGTTCTTTGCTCCCAAAGGCAGCGACATATGATGTTTATCTTGCCAAAAATAGTTAAAAGTAATCGAGGCGCTCTCTGCTGAGTGCGCCAACCAACTGTGACCTTTTTGACTAGACCAACTCTTGTTACGTTAACCTCTGACTCCAGTCCTCTTAATGGCAATATTCTCCAGCACTGTAATTTCCCTCCCACTGTGTTCTCTCAGGCAAATATTTACTACTGAGGTTTCACAATTTATTTTTCAAACAAAGTGGCAGGGACCACCCCATGCCACCACATCCTCATTTCGTATTAGAACCCATCATTCCCGAGATGTAATTTTACCAGAACAAATGTGCTTTAGGGACTTTTGACATGAGATGAAGGCTTGACTTCCTATCAAAACCAAACCCGGCCCTTGTCAGCTTCAAGATGGATATAAACAAGAAATGCAAGCCTGTAATTGGTGATGGAAATCAGATAAGACCTTTTTAAATACAACCATTGATACAAAAATGTGAACTCGAATTACCTTTGATTAAGTCACTTAAAAAAATAAAGCTGGGGAGGGTTTAAAAGAAAGATTCTGAACACGCTTGTGAACAAGATCTTGTAGTTTTTCAGCCTCTCAAAGGGAAACTGAAGAAAATTAAAATCAGAACTGAAGGCTTATGAGATGAAACAGAACTTGGAATAGAGTTCCCCTCAACCTTTAATATTTCTTAGGTCTCAACAATTATAGGAGTCCAAAACATTATTCTTTCTCCAGCTGCAGCGTGTCTTTCTATGTGCAATAGAAATAGAAATATCAATGCAGTCAGTGTGTTTGTTATTTAATTTCTTTGTGAGCTGTGAGAAATTCATCCCAGCCAGTGACAAACAACGCTCTGTCTTTAATGTATAATTAAAAAATTTACATTTTATTTAGCAGAATATCTTCTAAGTTCCTTTCAAATGCCAAAGATAATTTTGTAGCTTTCTTTTACTAATTGTCTAAAATGATTTTATAAGGTAGCATATACTAATGTAAACAAAATCTTTTTTCACATTGGAGTATATCAGTTAACAGATATGTAGACAAATACAATAAGGAAACAAATATATCACATGAAAACATGTTCTCAGTTCTTTGGATTTTTTGAATATTGCTTTTCTATCATTGCTATAAGCCAAATTCTATTACTGCATTTGGGCTCTGAGAAAAAAAATAGGAACATTCTATAATACATCTGTAACTTTTCAAAGTCTGATTAAGGCTTCATAGACAATACAAAATGGAAATATGTATTTTAAAAGCAAAATGGAAGAAAATGACAGTATCATTTAACAGATGGCAATCTAATTGTTAAGTTGAAATTGGAAACTATATGTTATATTTAAAGTGTTACTCTAAAAATAGTAAATGCTTCATAATCTACTCTTATTTTTTTAACCCTGATGGGTAATATACATTGTTATGTATTTGTACCTATCAGCAGAAAATAATTATATGTCATGCTTCAATATACACACATATTATATTCATGGAGTAATTTTCTTTCAGGTTAAAAATTGTATTTCCACAAAGTAATGTTGTGAGGACAAATACTTTTTTAAATTTCAGATTAATGTGAGGGTGCAAATGATTAGGTTACATTCTTTGCATTTGTTAGGTAAAGTTCAAGTTGTAGTTGAGCCCTTCACCCAGAGGGTGTGCTGTGTACCCTTACATTGTACACATTAGGTGAGAGTTTACCAATTCCCTGTCCTCCTCTTCTCTCCCTCCCCCCTCCATTTGAATTCAGTTGTGCTTTTCTCTTTGTGGGCATGTAGTTGTGTATCTATTACTTTCATATTAGTATTGAGTAAATTGGATACTTGCTTTTCCATTTTTAGGATACTTTACTAAGGAGAATGTGCTTCAACTCTACCCATGTAAATACAAAAGATGTAAAGTCTTCATTTTTTCATGACTGAATATTATTCCATGGGATGTGTAATCCATTCCTGGGTTGATGAGCACTTGGGTCAATTCCACATCTTGGTGATTGTGAATTGAGCTGCAATGAACATTCTAGTGCAAATGTCCTTATGGCAAAATGATTTTATTTTTTTTCTGGGTAGATACCTTGTAATGGGATTACAAAATTAAATGGAAAGTTTACTTTTATCTCTTTGAGGATTCTCCACACTTTCTTCTATAGAGGCTATATTAATTTGCAATCTCACCAGTGATATAAAAATGTTCTCTTCTCTCCACATCTATGCTAGCATCTGCAGCTTTGTGGTGTGGGCTATTCTCACTGGGGTTAGGTGATATCTTGGGGTGGTTTTGATTTGCACTTCTCTGATGATTAGGGATGATATCCATATTTTCTTGTGCTTGTTGGCCATTCATCTGTCTTTTTCAGAGAAGATTCTGTTCAAGTCTCTTGCCCACTAATAAATAGGATTGTTTGTTCTTTTCTTGTTGATTAACTTGAGTTCTCTGTGCATTTTAACTGTTTGCCCATTGTCAGTTCATGATATGTAAATATCATCTCCCATTCTGAAGGTTGTCTGTTAGGTTTAGTTGTTATACCCTTAGCTATTTGGAAATTTTTTAGCTTGGTCATGTCCAATTTATTTTTGGTGCTGCTGCAATTGCCAAGGGAATTTTCTTCATGAAATCTTTTCCCAGGCTAATATTGTCAAGAGCTTTCCCATATTTTCTTCTAGAATTTTTATCTTTTCGTGTCTTAAATTGAAATCTTTTATATAGCAAGAGTCAATTTCTTTTTATTAAATCATAATAGTGTACATTAATACTATCATGGGGTACAGTGTACTATTTCTGTATACAATTTGAAATACTTTCATCCAACTGGTTAACATAGCCTTCATGTCTTTTTCTTAGTTATTGTGTTAAGACATTTATATTCTACACTTAGAGAG
>CAUYQV010111699.1:0-10379 GCA_963574575.1 Galagoides demidoff
TCCCAGCTACTTGGGAGGCGGAGGCAGGAGACTCGCTTGAGCCCAGGAGTTGGAGGTTGCTATGAGCTATGATGCCATGGCACTCTACCCAGGGGGATAGCTTGAGGCTCCGTCTCAAAAAAAAAAAAAAAAAAAAAAGAATTGGCTCTCTTCCATCATTAGGACTCAGTTCTGATTTCAAGGTTGACTCAGGGGTGGCACCTGTGGCCCAATGTGTAAGGCGCCAGCCCCATATACCGAGGTTGGTGGGTTTAAACCCAGCCCCAGCCAAATTGCAACAAAAAAATAGCTAGGTGTTGTAGTGGGTGCCTGTGGTCCCTGCTACTCAGAAGGCTGAGGCAAGAGAATGGCCTAAGCCCAGGAGTTGGAGGTTGTTGTGAGCTGTGACACCACAGCACTCTATTGAAGGCGATAAAGTGAGATTCTGTCTCTAAAAATAAATAAAAAAGAAATTTTAAAAAAATTTTAAAAAAAGGTTGACTCAGATGAAGAAGGATGATCCCTGTCTACTGTTATTTCTGCAGGAAGGCGCAAGTTAGGGATTAGTTCTAGGTCCTGATTCCCTATCCATGTCTCTGGCAGGCTCGTGGGAAAGTGAGTGAGATCATTAACAATGCCATTGTGCACTACCGGGACGATCTGGATCTGCAGAACCTCATTGATTTTGGCCAGAAGCAGGTATGGGCTAAGCATGGTGGAGTCAGCTAAAGGTTGAGGAGTGGGGAAGGTAAAAGTTAACTTCATCCCAAGAGATACTACATCCTCTAGTCCTGTGGGCCTCTTCATTACCTGCCAGATAACAGATTCTGGGAAGGGATTTGGCAAAAAATCATACATAGTAGAGTGCTTTAAAAGTAGTTTTAACAGGCCAGGCATGGTGGCTCACTCCTATGATCCTAGCACTCTGGGAGGCCAAGGTGAATGGGTGGCTTGTTTGAACTTACAGATTTGAGACCAGCCTGAGCAAGAGCAAGACCCCATCTCTAAAAATAGCCAAGCATTGTGGCAGGAGCCTATAGTCCCACCTGCTCGGAAGGCTGAGGCAAGAGAATTGCTTGAGCCCAAGAGTTTGAGGTTGCTGTGAGCTATAACACCATGGCACTCTACCCAGGGCAACAGCTTGAGACTCTGTCTCAAAAAAGAAAAAAGATCAATGTTGGGTTCCCCTTCCCCTGGTGCAACAGACCTTGACTTTAATATCCAGTTTGCTTTCATGGAGTAAGTATGGATTCACAATGTTGAAGATTCCCCCTGCTGTGTTCTCTATCTGAAGACAAGATTTTTCAGCACTGATCCTTAAATTATTTCTACTAGTATTTTTTAACATCTCCTTTTGCCAGATTCTGTGCTATGCAGAACTACAAATCTGAAAAATTCTCTCAAGAAACTTATAGGTGAATGTGTAAAACAAAATATATACACATTTGTAATACCAACAAGCACTTGGTAAGTTATAACAAGATATATAAAGTAATAAAAAAAAATTTAGGTGAGGGCATCTAGGAAGTTTGAGATCAAGGTTCAAGGTTGTGTTTAAACTTTAAGCATAACCTGAAATTACAAAGAGAAGCTTACCATAGACTTCTGGCCACTCTGAGAATTCCCCTGGTGACCTCTGTGTTAAAGGTAGGTGATCCTTAACCTTTGGTGGGGCTTTGTCTCAGTTCAGCTGCTGTGGAGGGATTTCCTACAAGGACTGGTCCCAGAACATGTACTTCAACTGCTCGGAAGATAACCCCAGCCGTGAGCGCTGTTCTGTGCCTTACTCCTGTTGCTTGCCTATCCCTGACCAGGTGAGCGAACATCCCACCTCCTTTTCCCCCAGGCAGTGATCTGAGTTACTTTTTTCTTTCTTTCTTTTCTTTTTTTTTTTTTTTGCAGTTTTTGGCCAGGGCTGGGTTTGAACCCGCCACCTCTGGTATATGGGGCCAACTTCCTACTCTTTTGAGCCATAGGCACTGCCCTGAGTTATTTTTCAATTAGGGGAACTGATATCTGGGGTCTTCATTCCCTAGCATTAACAACCAATCGTGTAGGTCAGCTGTCAGGTGTTTTTCTTCCCCCCAGTCGGATGCTTCTGTTAACCTTTCACTCCTACAGCCCACGTGGGGCTTCAGAAGGGGAAGATTTAAAGCAAGGAGGCCTAGGCTCAGACCTCTCAAAGGAAGGGTCATCTACATTTAGTAAATTCCAGCCCCACATCCTCCACATATATTCTCTAACAATTTAGGAGTTTAGGAAGGGTGGGAAGCCCTGAACAAAGAGCTATTGGAATGGAAGTCCCACTTGGCTTTTCAACTCTTTCCCCAGGCAGTGATCAACACTATGTGTGGCCAAGGTATGCAGGCCTTGGACTACTTGGAAGCTAGCAAAGTCATCTACACCAATGGCTGTATTGACAAATTGGTCAACTGGATACACAGCAACCTATTCTTACTTGGCGGTGTGGCACTAGGCCTGGCCATCCCCCAGGTAACTTACCCTGTGAGAAGTTTGGGTCCCACAAACTCTTCAAAGACTCCTTTGTTTGGGGGAGGACACCTGGGGGCCAGCTAGGGTGTAAAGCATTGACCTTGCTGAGGGGTAGTGTACTGACCGCACTAGGAAGACTGAGTCAGGGAAAACAAGGGCATCACTCATTGCTGAGGGCCCAATTCTTTCTTGCCTCTCCCAGCTGGTGGGAATCCTGCTATCCCAGATCCTTGTGAATCAGATCAAAGATCAGATCAAGCTACAGCTCTACAACCAGCAGCACCGGGCTGACCCATGGTACTGAGAATCCATCCGGCACCTCCTCATCATGGCAACAGGCAAGTCTCATGGACCAAGAACTGTGAGTGCTAAAAATGGCACCAAATGGAGATTTGGATTCCAGCCCCCAGTGACAGCCCTGTGAGAAGAAGCAAACTCCAGAGGGGCAGAAGGCAGGGTGCATAGGTGGCTCAAGTCTCAGAAGATGTGCCTCCTCTCCCCCATCCTAGCCCTCAGCATCGCTAGAGTGTTATAATGTTAAGCATTTGGGTTTGTGTTTTAAGTTTTGTTTGGGCAGAGATGTTTGGGAAACTGCACTTGCACAGAGTTGCCATGGGGCTGCCTTTGCCCAGAGACACCACAACCAACAGTTCTATTAGGGCTGTTACCAACCTTGGTGGACACAGTCAGATTATAACTGTTGCCAGCAAGACCTGGCTGTGGAGAGTGGACAACAGCAGCCCTGCCTGGAGCCCAGTTGGCATGACAGCAGCTCCAGAAGGGAAGGGAGTGGAGCAGGCAGTGGGGAGTGAGCGTGAGGGTCGGATGGGGACAACTGGATGAGTTATGTAGGAGTGAAAAGAGATGTTTACCAAATGCCTACCCTGCCATCCTCCCAGGTAGTGAGAGTGAGCTACATCCTGCCCCTCCTTCGTTTCCATGGAAACGCGGCAGCAAGGGCAAGGGTTACAACAGCAGCCAAATCCAATGCCACCCCACCCCCTTCAGAACCGTAGTTTGGAACTATAGTCCCTACGCTTTGCAGTGAAGAGGGACTGAGCCATATATGCCCTTGAAGTCCTCCCTGTCTGAAGCTACCTCTCCAGCAAGTGGAGTTTTCTTTAACCTGGCAACCCGCAGAATGGTAACATCCACCAACACCCCCTCTCCCCCCGACCCCGCACCGGAATTCAGTATTGCTACAACTAAGAAGCAGGAATCTTGCTGGGGCTCGGGGAGCCAGAAGTGACAATAAAAGTTTGTTGACCTGGGCTGAGCTGGACTCCATGAATTTTCCATTCTGACATCTAGGAGGGGAGGGGTAGAAGGGCCTATCCTGTGGGCACTGCCTCCAGGAGGGCACTGGAGACTCCCCTAAAAACCACCGCACCTCCCCAGTGTGGCCTCACTGTAAGGATCCATCTCCCTCAACCGGATGCACTACCACCCTCCCACAACCTCGCCCTCTGTGGTCCAAAGTAGGTCGCAAGATGACCAGTTTTGATCTGGGAACAGCGTAATTTTTTCCCAAACCTGACGCTATTTTTTTCTGAATTAAAGCGGATTAAAATTAATTTGCCATACAAAATTTAGGATGGGAGGAGGGAAGGAAATGAGGAGGAAGGACAAGTTTTCACCCCCAGTCTGGGCCCCCCAGCCCACTTCTCCCTCGTTATCCGAAAGTGCTGGGTACTGCAGCCCAGCCCGCGTTAGGGAGGACTCAGGAAAAACTCGGAGTGGTGCGCGGGGATTTCTGGCGCGGAGAGGAGCGTGGTAGGGTGCGTGGCTGGGGGAAGAGGTGGGGCCGCCCCCCGCCCCCGCCGCTGGGCTCCGTGGGTGGTCCTGGCCCCGCCTCCTGCCCGGGAGCAGTGCGGGGGGCTGAGCGGGCCTGCTGATCCGCGGGTGGCCCGCGAGTCTCTACTGGGGCGGGGGGTTCAGGCCAGGGTCTTGGGCTGGCCAGAAGAAGCCTCGAGAGAATCCACGGCCCCGGAGAGACCAAGAGTCTCGAGATCGCTCCCCGCCCCCAGCGACTCTTAAGTGAGTCTTCTGCTTCTGGGAGGGCCCCTTTCCAGCAGCTGCCTGGAGCCTCGGCCAATGTTTAGCTCCCAGCTAGTAACAGAACGGAAAGAAAAAATAAAATCATGTGAAATATAAAATAAAAAGTAAGGGCATTTAATTCTGGGAGAGACAAGTAAAAAGGTTTTCTGGTAACATGCCTTTCTTGCTCAGGACCCAAGAAGTACATTTTATGTACTTTTTCTTCTTTTAGTGACACAGACCCAGAGTCAGTGTTGGGTTAAGGGTTGGGGTGATGAACCTGCGGGTTCAGAGGCTTCTAGGAGCTCACCTGGCTCTGGAAGGAAAGACTAGAAGGGTGGTCCCTTTTGATGGATGGTCCTTAGACCCAGGATTCAAATCCCAATTTTTTTTTTTTAACTCCAAACAACGTTTTACCACAGTTTCCACTGTCTCTCAGTACCTAGCCTTCTGGGCCTAGACTACGACTTTAAAACACTTTGGACAAATGTTTAGAAACGTGAAGTGCAGGTGAGTGTTCCTAGAGAGATTCCGGATTATCAGTGTCTCTGGTTCGCCGCCTCTCTAGCTTTTTTCCTGCTGCTGATGGAAAAAATGCCCCAATTTTAAAAACTTTTCTCATTGTTAATTTCATTTTTCAATTGAATTTGTGCCTTGAGTTTCTACCTATTTCTAGTAACCTTAATCTCAATCAGGTGGGATTAATACCCATACCTTAGACAGCTATCAAACCTAGCCCCCAAATGTGATTGAATGGAAGGAGCTTTGGGGGCACAGCAGAAAACAGGTAGAGTGGGCAGAGGTGTAGGGAAGAGACCTGAAGGATAGCAAAAAGCTGTCTGGGTGACAAGGTCAGAAAGGCATGATGAGGTTCTGTGGGCTTCAGTCCCTATAGTTAAACAAGGACTTGTGTCTGGGAAAGCAAATTTTGCAGAATGTTCAATGAAATTCTGCTTCCCTCTGCATTATTTTTCTATTGTTATTGTCTCCACATTTCCACGAGTTTAGTGGCTTAAAACAACACAAATTTGTTATTTTACCATTCTTGAGGTCGGAAATCCAAAATGGGTCTCACTGAACTAAAATCAAGGTGTGAGCCAGGCTGTATTCCTTCTGGAAGCTCTACAGGAAAATGTGTTTTCCCGCCTGTAGAGGCCACCTTACATTCCTTGATGTGGTCCCTTTCTCCATTTTCATTCTTTTTTCCCTTTTGAGACAAAGTCTCACTCTGTTGCCCAGGCTAGAGTGCTGTGGTATCATTGCTCACAAATAACCTCAAATTCCTGGGTTCAGGTAATCTTCCTGCCTCAGCCTCCCAAGTAGCTGAGACTACAGGCATCTGCTACCATGCCCAGCTAGTTTTTCTGTCTTTTTTTTTTTTTTTGAGACGGAGCCTCAAGCTATTCCCCTGCGTAGAGTGCCATGGCATCACAGCTCATAGCAACCTCCAACTCCTGGGCTCAAGCGAGTCTCCTGCCTCCGCCTCCCAAGTAGCTGGGACCACAGGCGCCCGCCACAACACCCGGCCATTTTTTGGTTGCAGCCATCATTGTCGTCTGGCAGGCCCGGGCTGGGGATTCGAACCTGCCACCTTAGGTGTACGTGGCTGGCGCCTTAGCCGATTGAGCCACAGGCACTGAGCCATCAAATTCTGTTTTTAAAACAACACTATTTTTAATGTCCTCTGCCGGATGGTGACTTGAAGACTGCAAAGGCTTTACTGAGCAGCCCTTGCCTTCAGTAACTCTTGGTCAGTGAGTAGCACATCTCCAGAGTCAGCTGGGGGAGGTGGGGGAAAGCTGTTGAAACATCTATCCCCCTGCTTCTCTTCCCTCAGGAAGGCATGCTCCCCCCTCAAGTCCCTGTGGGGAAGTCCAGGGTCTAGAGTAGGACATGGCCCCAGCTGGGGCGGGGAACACCAGTGCAACCATGCACCAGACACTGCTAAGCTAGCATTCACTCCTGGAGCTGCATTCAACTGACGTTCCTTCGTTCAGCATATGTTGGGTAGCTGCTGTGAGCCAGGGATGTGCTAGATGCATGGTCTCTGCATGGTCCCTGCCACCAAGGTATGATGACAGATGGGTGTAACACCTGGTGGCCTCTGGTCCTCCAAGGTCACATTGTAACACTTTCTCACCTGACTCATCCTCTCTGCAACTGCTTCTCGTCAGCCTGCAAGGGCAGAAAGATGCCGAGCCGAGGCAGACAGCTGAAACCCGGCGTGTGGTCTGCTGCACTGGTAGAAGCTCCTCCAGAAGTTGCCACTTGACTAGGCTGGGGCAAGCTGGGTTCTCACCACAGCCCAGAGTCCTGATGACTACAGTGTCTTGTTGAAAAGAAGAAAACCACACTGGCATTTCAAATTCTGATAAAAAGGAAGGCACTGTGCTGGGTGTGGTGGCTCATCCCTGTAATCCCAGCACTCTGAGAGGTTGAAGTGGATGGATTGCCTAAGCTCGAGTTTGAGGCCAGCCTGAGCAAAGTGAGACCCCATCTCTACTAAAAATAGATGAAAAAAAATAAACTATCAAGGCACAGTGATGGATGCCTGTACTCCCAGCTACTTAGAAGGCTAATGAAGGAGGATCACTTGAGCCCGGGAGTCTGAGGTTGCTGTGAGCTAGGCTGACACCGTGGCACTCCAGCCTGAGTACTGGTATCCTGGATTTGAGTTATGAGCACCCATTTCAGGTACCTGCAGTCCTTCCGGTGCAGCAGCTTTGTGTCTGCGTCTCCCTCCCGCTACCCTGCCAGGACCCACACCACCCAGTTTCCCAAGTGCTGACAGCACACGCACATGGCTCCTATTTCCACCTGGTGCCAGGCCACTAGCTGTGTGACAGATGGAGAGTCATTTAACCTTTCTGGGTTTCACTTTTTTCATCTCTAAAATGAAAGAATTTGGTGGTGTCTGTGGCTCAGTGAGTAGGGCGCTGGCCCCATATACCGAGGCGGGTGGGTTCGAACTCAGCCCTGGCCAGAATGGAAAAAAAAAAGCTGGGCATAGGGTGGTGCCTGTGGCTCAACGGAGTGTGGTGCCAACCCCATATGCCAGAGGTGGTGGGTTCAAACCTGGCCCTGGCCAAAAACTGCAAAAAAAAAAAAAAATCCGAGCATATGTGGCGGGCGCCTATAGTCCCACCTACTGGGGAGGCTGAAGCAAGAGAATCACCTAAGCCCAGGAGTTGGAGGTTGCTGTGAGCTGTGACATCAATGCACTCTACAGAGGGTGATAAAGGGAGACTCTGTCTCAAAAAAAAAAAAAAGAAAGAAAGGAAAGGAATGAAAGGAAGGAAAGGAAGGAAAGGAAGGAAGGAAGAAAGAAAGACAGATCTCCAGGGCTCCCTAATCTACTTTCCCTAGTCCATAGGCATTAAAGGCATTCAGGGCTGAGAAGCGTGGTCCATCGTTGCTTTTCTGAGCCTGTGTTGTCTGTCCCCTTGGTACAGAGGAGCTAGAGAAGATGACGTGGTCTCACCCATTTAGCTGAAGAGCCTTGTTGGCTCTTCCCAGGCCTCAAAAGAAGGGGGAATGTCAGTTGCCCCCGGCAATATCCAGAGCAGGACAGTTGCCGGAAACGGGGATGAGGTGTGGACTAGCAGGCAGGAGACTCCAGCATCACAGCACTTCCCTGGGCTAAGTTTCGGAAGGACAAGATGGGCTTCCAAGGTTTTTCCCATGGCACCAGGTTCGGGGTGACTATGGTAAGGTGACCAGATTTTAACATTGGTAAAGCAGGACACCATTGATGGGGAGTGGGGTGGGGGAGTGTCGTAATTAAAAATTTGGTCTATATGGAGCAACAAAAATTTTCATAGAACACAAAAATAGTATTGTAATATATATTTTTTAATTTCAACATAAGTACAATTTACAAATATAATACATTAAAAAATGTATAGTATTATTTTATTCTTTGGCATATTTCTCATTTGAGTGAATTTTTAGTAGATTGCTGTCGTTGTTTAAAAGGTCATGAAATTTTTCATTAGAATTTGTTAAATTATATTTCACACATAAAATGGCTTTCAAAATCTCAACACTTAATTGTGATTTTCCTGATGTCCACACTTTATTTACTGTAGAAAAAACGCGTTCAGTCACAGCATTAGTTCCTGGTAAGGACAGCGCGTATCCCACAATTTTTAGTGCATTATTGTACGGAACATGGTTTGTTTCAAAATGATGAAATATTTCTAACCATTTGTTCTCTATTGTGATTTTTACTGATGCCCAAGATTTAACCTTTTCCTTAGCAATATATATATATTTATTTTTATTTTATTTTATTTTTTTGAGACGGAGCCTCAAGCTATCCCCCTGGTTAGAGTGCCATGGCATCACAGCTCATAGAAACCTCCAACTCCTGGGCTCAAGCGAGTCTCCTGCCTCCGCCTCCCAAGTAGCTGGGACCACAGGCGCCCACCACAACGCCCGGCCATTTTTTGGTTGCAGCCATCATTGTTGTTTGGCGGGCCCAGGCTGGGGATTCGCACCCGCCACCTTAGGTGTATGTGGCTGGCGCCTTAGCGGATTGAGCCACAGGCGCTGAGCCAAAAGTCCCATTTTCAAACTGCTTTCCTATATTAGCTTTGCCTTGATACCTCAAATTCTCGGTGTTTGCTCCTTTGGGTTCAACATCGGAAACCTCTGTTAAGATGCCAATGGGATAGTGTAACTAAAGAAAGGTCTTGTCAATACCTTAGCTGAAATTTACTTATGCAATTAGCTCTTGTCTGTTGGAAAAGTTCTAAAGGGGTGGGACTCTGGAGGGATTAGGATTGTCCTGGCAGAATAAAATGATATAGAATGACCTGATAGATCTGAGATAGGTCAGAATGGAACTGCAGTGAGGGATCCTGGCCACGTAAAAGTCTCTGAGCACCTGGGGAAGGTGGAAAGGAACCAAAAGGAAGGAGATGGAGTAGAAACAGGTGGAGAATGGAGCACATTTGTACAAATTAGAAAAAGAGGCACCTCCACACATCTTGGAAATTGGAGCACAGACTTGATTTCTGCCCTGCTGGTCCCCTTGCACAGCAGGTCCTGGAATAATGTTGGTTCATACAGTAATGTTTTGTTAGAAAGTTGATAAGAGTAAAGACAATGGATTCCTGACTGGGACCATGGAGTTTGCACATTCTCCCCATGTCTATGTGACTTTTCCCTGGAAACTCTGGTTTCCTCCGACATTCCAGAGATGTGCATGTTCAGTTAATTGACGTGTCTATGTTGTCTCAGTCTGAGAGTGAGTGTGTCCATGTCTGTGAAAGAGAGAGAGAGAGAGAGAGAGAAGGGGAGAGAATGCCCTGCAACACAATGGCATCCTGTCCAGGGCTAGTTCCTGCCTGGCAGCCTGGCACCCTCAACGGCCAGGACAGGCTCTGAACTGGAATAATTTGGGAAGGAAGGGAAATGAATGGGTAGGTTGGGAAATGAATAAATACAAATTATTGTAAAACAAAAAATCTGTAAAGTAGATGAAATACAAATGCACGGTAGTGAACAATGAGGTACAAAACTGCTTAGCAAACCTGGTGTATTTGTTATTGTTTTTGAATTGCATGGTGGGAGGAGGTGAGCCTTACAGTTTTTGTGTTGCAAACATTTACTCCTTGGTTTAACCCCCCACCACTGTGACTGCCATCGCTCCCTGATTCATTGAAAATTGAATAAATCATTCTTTATCTTCTTTCTTCAGTGAATTTATTGCTTGCATTTATTTCAAGGTTTTTTTTTTTTTTTTTTGAGACGGAGCCTCAAGCTATCCCCCTGGGTAGAGTGCCATGGCATCACAGCTCATAGCAACCTCCAACTCCTGGGCTCAAGCGAGTCTCCTGCCTCAGCCTCCCAAGTAGCTGGGACCA
>CAUYQV010111706.1:0-11983 GCA_963574575.1 Galagoides demidoff
CTGTGGTCCCAGCTACTTGGGAGGCGGAGGCAGGAGACTCGCTTGAGCCCAGGAGTTGGAGGTTGCTATGAGCTGTGATGCCATGGCACTCTACCCAGGGGGATAGCTTGAGGATCCGTCTCAAAAAAAAAAAAAAAAAAAAAAGATATTGTGCGTATGAATACTCTATTCTTGGAAACTCAGACTAGAAAAACTTAGAGCAGTATCTGCAACCTTCTTTCAAAGGGCAGAATCAAAATTTTTTAAGTTTAGGTAAAGCAAATGTGGCAAAATTTTAAGGATGTTTGTGTTCATTAACACTGTACTTTCAGCTTTTCTACATATTTAAAATCTTCAAGATAAAAAGAGTGAAAATAATTTCACCTTCGTTCCAATCTCTTTAAACATAAGTAAATTATTAGAAGCTTACTCAAGATACAAAAGGGCTTATCTTGAAGAGATTTGGCTTAGATTAAGTTTAGAGACCTACTGTAAGTAATACTTATTTTAAATACTTTCACAAAATAAACTTCTGAGAATATAAATTATGCAAACATAACTTTACATACTAAGAAATAAGGTTGAGTGATGAAATTAAACCTAAAGCAAGCAGAAAAGGGTCTTTTACTTTTTTTTTTTTTTTTTGGTAGGGACAGAGTCTTGCTTTATTGCCCTCTGTAGAGTGCTATGGCATCACAGCTCACAGCAACCTCCAGCTCGTGGGCTTAGGCAATTCTCTTGCCTCAGCCTCCCGAGCAGTACCACAGGCGCCTGCCACAACATCCGGTTATTTTTTTCTTGCAGTTTGTCTGGGGACAGGTTTGAACCCACCACCCTCAGTATATGGGGCCAGCGCATAAAATTCTGTAGTTCTTAACAAAATTATTGGTCAGATAATTCCTTTCCCCAATGTTTAATAAAATATATATTCATGAATACTCTGCAGTTTACATTCTCCTTCCAATGACATATAGTAATCCCATAATCCCAACAGGTCATGACCTTTGAAATCAAATATTTAATTTTTCTCTGCATTAAACATTATCCCCCCACTCCCACTGCTTGCCTTTTTTCAAAGATTATCATCTCAGCCTTCCAAATTCAACTTGTCACTGCCTTTACCTATCAATGCAAACAGATTACTACACAACTTGGTGCTTTAAAGTAACAATAAATCTTTTGTTACCTCAGTTTCCAATGATCAGAAATTCAAGAATGATGCAAAAGGCATAAGAAAACTACCATCAGCACTCTTGTTCTTTTTTTTTTCTTCTTTTTTGTTGTTTTTTTGAGACGGAGTCTCCTTATGTCACCCTTGGTAGAGTGCGGTGGCGTCACAGTTCACAGCAACCTCAAACTCCTGGCTCAAGCAATTGTCTTGCCTCAGCCTCCCAAGTAGCTGGGACCACAGGTGCCCGCCACAATGCCCGGCTATTTTTTGTTGTTGTTGTTGTAGTTGTCATTGTTGTTTAGCAGGCCTCGGCCAGGTTCGAACCTGCCAGCCCCAGTGTATGTCACTGGCAACCTAACTACTGAGCACAGGTGCTGAGCCAGCACTCCTGTCCAAACAGAAGAAAACTAGGAGGTGCGTAGGAGTCCCTGGTCCACAGGAATTCTGAAATCCAGCAGGACGCAGGTCCTGATTAGAATTCAAGGCCTGTGGTTCTGCACCCTGGGCTCTTGATTATGCTTTCTCAGCCATCCTTCCCTTTCCACGAGGGTGCTCGATATTTGAAGCTGTGTCATAGTTACAGCATGTTCATTAGTTAGATATTCAGTCCAAAGACTGCTTTTAATTTGGATTTCCTCTATTCTGTTCAGTCCATACTAGCGGTGCTTCCGCCAATTCAATTCTCTTTTAAAAAGAAGTGAAAAGAAGAAACTTTGTGTGTCTCCAGTGAATCTTATAGCTTATTCCACTAACAAAGACCACACCCACAAATCTCTTCTCTCTTCTGTATTTTGGGCATGGTTTTAGAACCCCTACTGTTTGCCTAACACTTTGAGGCAATACCCTGGATCTTTCTGAGGTATAAAGGACTTTAAGGTCACACCTTCAGCTTAATCTATACATCAAGTTTTCCCCTGAGTGTCCTGAATTTGCTCTTTCTCATAATTCATTCCATAATTTTAGTATCACTGGTCATATGGGCAGGCAGGAAATTGTTCCGTGCTGTTTAGGATTACTCCTTTTAGTTTACCTCTCTCACTTTACATTTCATAGCAACAAAAAACTGGGTAACTTTATCAACATTCTGCTGAGAAATCTGCTTAGCTAGTCCCTTAATTTGTCGCATATATTTTTCTACTTCCCATGTTACTGTAGGTGACAGACTTGTTAAATTTCTGCCACTAAAGAACGAGGATCCCTTTCCTCAAGTTTCCAATAACATTTTTCTCACTTCCTTTTAAGATATCACCCAAATCCTTCTCAAAGGCCAAACTTCTACTAACGGTCAATTCAGAGCTTTCAAGTTTTCACTACTGCCTCACAATCCTCCCAGCCTGGGCCCACTTCTCAATCCCAAAGACAGTCCTACACTTGTGTTACAACACAATAAAACCAGTAACACCATAATCTAGATTCTTTATCACTATGTAACAAATTACCCCAAAAGTGAGCATTTCAAATACAATAAACTTTCACTGCATAGTTTCTGTGGGGCAGGAGTGACTTAGCTCGGCAATTCTGCACCAGGGTCTGTCAAGAGATTACAGGCAACATTAGCCAGGGATGCAGTCATAAGAAGGCCCTACCTGGGTTGGATTTCCTTACAAGATGGCTTGATCTCTTGACTGAAAGGTTCAAGGTTCATGATGTCTTTTTGCTTATAATTCCATTCCTTCTTTCTTTTATTTTTATATATAAAACAAAACTCACTCTTGCCTTGGGTAGAATGGTACAGTGCCATGGTGCCATACCTCATAGCAACCTCAAACTCTTGGCCTTAAGCAATTCTCTTGTCTCAGCCTTTCAAGTAGCTGGGGCTATACAGGCACCTGCCACAATGGTAGAAAAAGATGCTTGCTAGCCACTCCACCTTTACACGGCTCAGGGTGTGCTCCCTCAGGTCTCACATCAGGTTGAACTGCGTTCTGAACTACTCTATCATTAGTTTATCTTTCAAATTTTAAATCACAAGATTCATAGTTTCACTGAAAACAAGTAAAACCTTAGCAGTGATTACCAAAGCTAGAACAATCTCAATCAAAGGGGGACATCTGGTCTTTTCTTATTAGATCCCTAAACCAAAGACTAAGGGCTCTTAATTTCAATAATATAACATGGTAGGCTATACCCTACTGTTCCTGACCCTACCTTTAGTGCTACTGCACCTATGACTTATGTTCTGAATGAAAAGTTTTAATACAATCCCTAAAATTAGAAAAAAAAGATATAAAACCAAGGACAGAATAAAAATCCACATTGTACAATGTAGAAAGAGTCTGTATAAAATGAACAGAAATGGGACTCAGTAACACCAAAAAACCCCCCACACATATTCATTGAGAATAAAGGAAAAAAGAAAAGATAAAACTCATAAAGGGAGAGATGATAGATATGGAACATACATTACAAATAACCAATCAAAGAAAAGATAGTGTTACATTAGTATGGTGGATTAAATAACGACAAAATTCTTTACCAATCTGCCTATCAAGAGATGGATTCTATTTCTTGAATCCGAGATAACGAATCTTGTGACTTGTTAAAACAATAAAAGGTATTAGAACAATGCAGTGCTACTTCTAGATCTAGTCTTAAGGAGGGCCAGTAGCTTCTACTCTTAGAAGCCAGTCACATGTGCTAATGTGATCCAAGCCATCTTAGTAGAGAAAGGCAACACAGGAGAACTGAGGCACCTGAGCCAAAACTCAGCATGCAGGACCCAAATACAGGAGCAAGTCATATTAGGATCTCCCAGGTCAGTCCAGCTACCTTATGAGTGCAGTTGTATGAGGGATACTAGTCACATCACCAAAAGAACCATGGACTCAAATCACAGAATCATGAGAAATAACAAATTATTCTTCTAAGCCAGTAAATGTAATTATACTGACCTTCAATAACATAATACCTTGTATCCTGTGTAAGTATCTTGTAAGCTACATACACCCCAAGACCTTGCCAGAAAATACTATTGTCGGGGATTCACTAAGGGTACAAAGAATCAGGTTACACTGCTTGCATCTGTTAGGTAAAGTGTCTCTTATAATTGTGTCCCACCCCCAAGAGGTGCATCACACACCATAACCCCCACCCACCTCCCTTCTTCTCTTTCTCCACTCCCCCATTCCCCTACCCCCCACCATGCACTAGCATCAATTGTCCTCATGTCAGAATTGAGTACATTGGATTCTTGTTTCTCCATTCTTGTGATGCTTTACTAAGAAGAACGAGTTTCAACTGCACCCAGGTTAATGCAAAAGATGTAAAGTCACCACCTTTTTGTGGCTGAATAGTATTCCACAGTACACGTACACCACAGCTTGTTAATCCAGTCCTTCATTGGGGCACGTTTACGTTGTTTCCACAACTTGGCAACTGTAAACTGAGCAACAATAAACAGTCTAGTGCAAATGTCCTCATCATAAAAATGATTTTCCCCCCTTGGGGAGATGCCCAGTAATGAGGTTGCAGGATCAAATGGAAGGTCTAGTTTGAGTTCTTTAAGGATTCTCCATACTTCCAAAAAGGTTGTATTAGTTTACAGTCCTACTAGCAGTGTAAAAGTGTTCCTTTCTCTCCACATCCATGCCAGCATCTGTAGCTATGAGACTTTGTGATGTGGGCCATTCTCACTGCAGTTAGGTGATATCTCAGGATGGTTTTGATTTGCATTTCTCTGATAATTAGGGACAATGAGCATTTTTTCCTTATGTTTGCCATTCATCTGTTTTCTTTAGAGAAGGTTCTATTCATCTCTCTTGTCTATTGAGATAAGGAATTGTTGGCTCTTTTTATGTTGCTTAATTTGAGTTCTCTGTAGATCCTACTTATCAAGCTCTTGTCTGATTCATGATATGCAAATATCTTTTCCTATTGTGATGATTGTCTATTTGCTTTGGTTGTTGTCTCCTTAGCTGTACAGAGGCTAGTTAGTTCAATTAAGTCCCATTTGTTTATTTTTGTTGTTGTAGCAATTGACACTGGAGTCTTCTTCATAAAGTTTTTCCCCAAGCCAATACCTTCAAGTGTTTTCCCCATAGTTCTTTGAGGATTTTTAACGTTTCATGCCTTAGATTTAGATCTTCTATCCATCTTCAATCAATTTTAGCGAGTGGAGAAAGATGCAGGTCCAGTTTCGTCTTTTACATGTGGCTGTTCAGTTCTCCTCGTACCATGTGTAGAATAGGGATTCTTTCCCCCAACATATGTTCTTGTTTGGTTTATCAAAGATTAAGTGGCTGACAGACGTCAGTTTCATTTCATGATTTCCTATTCAGTTCCAGATGTCTGTGTCTCTGCTTTTGTTCCAGCACCATGCTATTTGGATCACCGTGGCCTTGTAGCACAGCCTATAGTCTGGTAGGCTCCCAGCTTTGTTTTTATTTCTAAGAATTGCCTTGACCATACAGGGTTTGTTCTATTTCCATACAAAATGGAATAATTATTTTTTCCAACTCTTAAAAGTATGCTGTTGGCATTTTAATGGGATTACATTCAGTCTGTAGATTGTTTTGGGAAGTATAGACATTTTAACAATGTTGATTCTTCTGAGCCATGAGCATGGTATGTTCCTCCATTTGTTAATTTCTGCTATTTCTTTTCTTAGGGTTTTGTAATTTTCTTTGTAGGGGTCCTTTGAACTCTTTTGTTAGGTATATTCCTAGGTATTTCATTTTCTTTGCAGCTACTGTCAAGGGAATTGTGTCCTTGATTATCTTCTCATTATGGCTATTATTGACATATACAATGGCCTGATTTGGGGAGATTGATTTTATGTATTTTTTGATCACTTCCAGGAGTTTTGTGGTTGAGTCTTTGGGGTTCTCTAAGTGTAAGATCATACTGTTGAGCTTTAAAAGAGCTCTATTAAGGAGCTTTGAAAGTTTGACCTCCTCTGCACCCATTTTACTGATCTTTATTTCCTTCTCTTGACTGATTGTATTGGCTAGAACTTCCAGCAATATGTTGAACAGTACTGGCGACAGAGGACAACCTTGTCTTGTTCCAGTTCTGAGTGGAAAAGCTTTCATTTTTACTTCAGTGTAATATTAAGTGTGGGTTTGTCCTAGATGGCTTCAATCAGTTTAAGAAATTTGCCACCTATGCCTAACTCTTCAGAGCTCTAGTTATAAAAGGATTTTGAATTTTACCAAATGCTTTTTCTTCATCTATTGAGAGGATCATATGGTCTTTGTTTTTGCTTCTGTTGATATGGTAAATTACATTCATGAGCTTACATATGTTAAACCAGTCTTCCACCTCTGGGATGAAACCTATTTGATCATGATGTATGACACTTTTGAATGAGAAGCTATAATCTATTGGCTAGGATTTTATTGATAATTTTTGCATCTATATTCATCAGTGAAATTGGTCTGAACTTCTTTTTAGTTAGGTCTTTTCCTGGCTTTGGCATTAGGGTGATGTCTGCTTCATAGAACATGTTGAAGGAAGATTCCCTCTCAATTTTTTAGAATAGTTCTGTAGAATGAGTATAAGCTCTTCTTTGAATGTTTGATCAAATTCTGGTGTCAAGCCATCTGGACCAGGGCATTTTTCTGTTGGGATTTTTTTATTATTTCCTTGATCTCAGTGCTTAAAATCAGTGTGTTCAGGAGATCTGTTTGTTCTTGATTAAGTCTAGGGAAAGAATGTGATTCCATGGATTGATCCATTTCCTCCACATTATCGTATTTCTGTGAGTAGAGTTTCTTGTAGAATCCAGAGATAATGTCTTGTATTTCTTGAAAAAATAAATAAAATATATAAACGTTTGAACAGACTAACTAGAAACAGAAAAGTCAAGTCTCTAGTAAACTCAATCAGAACATCTGACCAGACTAACTAGAAACAGAAAAGTCAAGTCTCTAGTAAACTCAATCAGAAAATATTATTTTGCACTATTTGAAAATCCAACTAGTTTCAAAATCCTGACTAAAAGTAATAGCTTTTCTATTTCATAAATAAACTTCTATTATTTACTTACTTGGAAAAAATTCTAAATTCTACCCATGGATTAAGTCAGGCATAGAAGATTTAATTTAAATTTTAATATTAATTTTTGCATTTTACTGACATCTACTTTAAGATGTTTTAAGAAACAGTCTTGAAAATCCCACCTGTGTAAGTATATTCTCATTCTTTGATTCATTCAAATATTCAACTATTCACTCACTAGTTTTTGAGGACTTACTATACACTGGATATTAGAGTGGCAAGGATGAATGAGGAAACTATAAAGCAGAATTGAGAGCAAGTTACAATTTTATCATTCCCCTAACTTTCCTGAAAGTCAATCCCTACCTTGTCTGCATTTCCAACGCAGTTTGTACAAATCTCTATTTTATAAAAATAGTAATAGTAACAGAGGCTAATATTTATGGAACACCTACTACAGACCTGGCAAAATTCTAAGCATTTTACATAATTTAACTCAGTTAATCATTACAACAACCTTCATGAGACAGGTAAGTAATATGATTACCCCAATTTTACAAAGAGCCTCAAAAATATAAGATAACAATACCCTTTTACTATAAGTGGTTTGGTGCTAAACACACAGTATCTCTAACTCCTAAGAAAAATTAACATGAAAGTTTATCAATTAAATGATAAACACAGCTATTAAGATCCAATTTTTTTTTTTTTAAGACAGAGCCTCAAGCTGTCACCCTGGGTAGAATGCCGTAGCATCACAGCTCACAGCAACCCCCAACTCCTGGGCTCAAGCGAGTCTCCTGCCTCTGCCTCCCAAGTAGCTGGGACTACAGGCACCTGCCACTATGCCCAGCTATTTTTTGGTTGCAGCCATCACTGTTGTTTGCCAGGCCTGGGCTGGATTTGAACCGCCAGCTCAGGTGTATGTGGCTGGTATCTGAGCCACTCCAGCCATAGGCGCTGAGCCAAGATCTAATTTTTTTAAGTCTAATTTGATAGTTGTCAATTTTACTCAGCACCATATTAATATTAAAGTCCACAGTGACAACTATACAAAATCTGCATTTTAAAGTTCATTTAAAGAAGTCAGTGACCAAGGAATTAAAAAAGGGGGTAACACCCATTAAAATATGTGAGTTTAACAAAGTCAAAGTAAATGTAATACCTAAATCTTCAAACTATGTAATTTGGGCATTTTTGGCTGACCCAGTATTATTTGGGTTGGTAGAGCTGAAATCATAAGCTATAAAAATTGAGACCATCAGTTTCACTGCCTACTCTGACTTAAAAACAAATATGAAAATCCTTACATAATTGACTTGATACACTAAAAACCAATACTCCTCACAGATTTCTAGATAGAAACTGAAATTTGGATTCTGTAAGAAGAATAAAGCTAATTTAGAAATAATTTTACAAACTTACCCTGTCACTATAAACTTCAGAATACCAAACTATCCCCTTTTGTAAAAACAAAGCATAAACATGTCCTAGAACAAGACAAAATGGCTGCATCTCAGAATACTCTAAATTTTAGAGAATGTTTATGTGTCTAATTGTCAATCTAATCTCTATAACAGTTATTACGTCTCCTGGAAATCTGATTGAAAACTGAAGAATAAACCTTATAGTTACATTTACCAAAAATTTTCGTAGCAGACACTGTTGGCTGGTTAATACATCAATTACCAAACCCTTTATTTTTGCCATCTCCCACTACAGACACTGAAAGCCGAATATTCACTTTCTCACAGCTAGCTGTGGCACAAAACCCACTTCTGGACAATAAGACATAAAAGATCTCTGATAGTGAGCTTCTGGAAAGCTTTTGCTTTCCTATATAAGAGACAATGTGGTTGACACCAGTCATTGCCCATCTGTCTCTTCTTTGAATAGAGATATAATTATTGTTAGTATAGCTATCTTGAAATCTTGAAGCAACAAGTATAAAAATGAAAAGCTAACAAGTTAAAGGTGATGAATCAGAAAGAGTAAGCTCGAATCTCTAATGATTCTATATTGGTCTGCTAACTGACCAGGAAGTACTCACCTTTACACTAAAGTGCAAAAAAGAAAAAGAAAAAACAGTATTTTCTTTTTTTGTTACTATTGGCTAGGTTTCTGTTATTTTAAGAAAAATGCCAACTTTGCTTATACATTTCCAAGCATTCAAAGAATATACTATTACTATTCTTTTAATTAAAAAGTTCCACTACTGATAAGTTATATATGTGTGACAAGTTAAATGCCAAATATGTGTGACAAGTTAAATCCAAGAGGTCCCAAGTATTTCTATTAATTTTTATAAAATACATTAATAATAGTACATTCACTTCAGAAATTTTACAATATACAAAATAATACAATGAACAAAAAATACTACCCAGAGATAATCGTCTTTAATATTTTAGTATATTTTCATCCAATTGATTCTTAAACATACATTTATATAATTATGCTTATCTTCATAAATTGGGACTATCTAGGATGTACTTATTAACTAATATATGCATAAAAAGTAACTCTACAGTACATGAAAGCATGTAAGATGCAAAAGTGTCTCTTCCCCATTCTCACAGACGGCATGTGCATACACACGTCAATACACACCCTCATTCTCCATCCCACTTCTCAAAAACAGCCACTTTCAATACTTTTGGCATTACACCTGTTTCTTGATTTATCACCTATAACCACATCAACTATAAAAGCTGAGAAAGTAAGCTCCTCCTGCCATTTCTCCCTAATTCTTGTTATTTTCATTTGTAGTTTTTCTCTTGGGTGGTAGTCTATGTTTAAAAACATACTTAAGTGTTTACTTCCCAACCTGTGAATTTTATATAAAGTGTCTTAGCTCCCCACCGTGTAATTCATGTTCTTACACTAAAAACATTTAGTCATAAAGGTTAACCACAGAGTTAAAATATGACTACCATTTAGCCCTACCCAATCCTGAATGAGGAACACAAAAATGTACATACAGGCAGCCCCTGGGTTACGAAAGAGACAGGTTCTGTAAGTATGTTAAGTTGAATTTGTATGTAAGTTGAAACAGGTACATTTACCTATTACCTATAATAGCCTCTATCAGTAAGTACAAGAAGTAAGTCAGATGTTTGTAACTTGGGGCCTGTATATACTTGTTGCTATAATGCTAGTTCACTTAAGAAAAAGTACTGAGAAAGATAAAGTATCATAAAAAAGAACAAATACAGAAAACAGCTATTAGAACTTAAAAATCCTATAATGAATTTAAAAAAGAAATTGCTACAGACAAATACGAATCTTAAAATTAGAAAAGATGAAGCCTGAGGAAGAGAGCACAAGATTCAGGTCAGATGACAGAAAAGGAATACTGACTAAGTCCTCTTTTACACTAGTCTTCTCTACAGAGAAACATAATGAAAACACTGAGGCCAAAAGTTGCTAAGAAGGGCTGGGCATGGTGGCTCAGGGTGGCTCACGCCTTTAATCCTAGCACTCTGGGAGGCTAAGGAGGGTGGATTGCTTAAACTCACAAGTTTAAAACCAGTCTGAGCAAAAAGTGAGACCCTGCCTCTATTAAAAATAGAAAAACTGAGGCAAGAGGATTGCTTGATCCCGAATAGGAGGTTGCTGTGAGCTATGATGCCATAGCACTCTACACAGGGTGACAGCTTTAAGATTTTGTTTCAAAAAAGCAAGAAAAAAGGGGGGGAAAAAGTTGCTGAGAAGGTAGTTAACAGTTATCTAAGGGACAACTGTACTAAGCATGAGAAGGCTGGAAACCATGTCTTATAATAAACAAATTAAAGAATTGAGAATATTTTGTTTAAAAGAGGATTTGAGAGAAGACATCACAGCAATCTTGAAATATCAGAAAGCCTATCAAATGGGAAATAGATGTTCTTTGATTATGTTTAAGAAGACAAAACAAAGACCACTAGTGCTCGAGCTATTAAACAATGAAACAGACGTGTTCCATACAGGGATATTTTATTTGCCCGTCTGAGATGGGTGATCCCTCAGAAACACAGTAAAAAAAAAAATTCCTTTTATAGCTTGGTCAGGTAAGTTTCATAAAATCAAATGTACTTGGGTGGCACCTGTGACTCAAAGGAGTAGGGCACTGGCCCCATATACCACAGGTAATGGATTCAAACCCAGCCCCGGCCAAAAACTGCAAAAAAAAAAGAAAAAAAATCAGAAGTACTTTACAAATCTTAAAGTAAAACAAAAAAAATTATCCCTAAGACAGGCATGTAACTATAAACACCACCATATTCCCATTCTAGTATCCCACTTACCTAACTCAGATATCCTAATACTGGTCCATTCTGAACTATCAGGGAGAACTGCCCAGCCACCTTTGCCAGAAATAACCACGGGCAGAATTTAGTCAATTCTACCCATTCCTACCCTATTAGTTCCATTCTGCTACACACAAAAATTTGGCAGACATACAACATGGTTCAAGAATTCCAGCACTGCCCTTAACAAAAACCTTATCCTAGATGTAGGCTTCTGTCCTAACTGTGGTCTATTCTGTATTTCTTGCCTTGCCTCAGCTGTCCCAATTCTAGTTCCTTCCCGTGATATCTGTGACATACAGGTATGTGAATCTCTAGAACTGTTATTTTCTTCCCATTCACTCATCAAATACTGATTAAGAGACTATGATGTTCAAAGTACTATACTGTAGGCTCAGCGCCTGTGGCTCAATCGGCTAAGGCGCCAGCCACGTACACCTAAGGTGGCGGGTTTGAATCCCCAGCCCGGGCCCGCCAAACAACAATGACAGCTGCAACCAAAAAATGGCCGGGCGTTGTGGCGGGCGCCTGTGGTCCCAGCTACTTGGGAGGCAGAGGCAGGAGACTCGCTTGAGCCCAGGAGTTGGAGGTTGCTATGAGCTGTGAT
>CAUYQV010111708.1:0-16476 GCA_963574575.1 Galagoides demidoff
TGGTCCCAGCTACTTGGGAGGCGGAGGCAGGAGACTCGCTTGAGCCCAGGAGTTGGAGGTTGCTATGAGCTGTGATGCCATGGCACTCTACCCAGGGGGACAGCTTGAGGCTCCGTCTCAAAAAAAAAAAAAAAAAAGATAAATCAGGAATAATATGAACTAATAAGAAATGATCTTCTGTATCATAAGTCATCATCAGCATTTCACCAGCCCTAAATGAATGTGCTAGGAACCCTGTCCTTCCCTGGTAGCTTTACATTTCTGATGTCATTATATAGTTCCAAACACTCCTATAAGTCAGTGTTTTCTCATTCCAGTGTGACTGGCTCAAGGTATCTCAGCTGAGCACAGCTGGCGTTGAAATACATTTGCATCTTGGTTATAAAGCATGTGCATCCTTGTGCCCAGTAATGATGATTATTTTTAATAATTCCAAAGGAGAAGTTTGCTATCAGGCCTCTGCAGATGCCCTTCTTTCTTCTTTAGAAGGCTTTTAGCTTTCTCCTGATTTTTCTCCTTAAAGAACTCCCACTTGTGCTTGAAAGCTCAGGACAAATGGGATCTCCTGAGACACATCCTCTGATCCTACAGGCTGGGCCCAGCAGAGTATTTCCCATCTTTATTCTTGGTCTCCTTTCTTGCTGCTCTTCTGGCACTCAACCTAGGATAGTGCTCATTTTGAGTTTCTTATTGAATGGGGATTAGGCTTACAGAAAGAGTCTAAGAGGGGCTTCCCACTCGGGTTCCTCCTCTTTTTCTTATCTATCTCTTTTTTCAATAAACTCTGTCCTTTTGCTTTAAAAAATTAAAAGAAAAAATAGAAAGAGCACAGGAAAAATTGTGGAAAGAATGATGAGAGTGTATCCTTATTTGCACACTTCTAGTGATGGGCATCTTACTATATATTGTGAGGGAGGCTGGCTGAGGCTGGTCTTCCTTACAGGGACATTCAGCACAGGCTGAAAACACAACAGAGGCAATATCCTATGAGTTCAAGGTGTGAATGTGTTTTTCACTAGTACCAAACATCAGATCTCTGGCCCATTGATTCTAAAGAATCTTTGTTGAACCATCATTTTCTTGCTTGAGAAAATTTGCAAATTGTTATGAATATTATTGGTACATGACTATTTTATATCACTGTGGCTACTATATAAAAATGATTTTACTATTTGAGAGGTTTAGGGAATAAAGTCCTGCCAGAGACTGCAAGGAGAGGAGACTGGAGTTCTGAGGATTTCTTCCCCCATACTATTTAAAAATCAGAAGGAGGCTCAGTGCCTGTGGCTCAAGTGGAGAGGGTGCCAGCCACATACACAGGAGCTGGTGGGTTCGAATCCAGCCTGGGCCTGCCAAACAACAATGACAACTACAACCAAAAAATAGCCAGGCATTATGGCAGGTGCCTGTAGTCCCAGCTACTTGGAGACAGAGGCAAGAGAATTGCTTAAGCCCAAGTGTCTGAGGTTGCTGTAAGCTGTGACGCCATGGCGCTCTACCGAGGGTGACATAATGAGACTCTGTCTCAAAAAAAAAAAAAAAATCAGAAGGAAAACATCTGAATACTACTTTTTAAAGATACTGGAATGGGAATAAATACTCTTCAGGATTTATGAGGCATTTTTAATATTTAGGACTGCTTTTACATTTGGAATTTTACTACACTCCACTGAGAGTGTTCTTTCTAAAGTACAAAATGAAGAAGTAAATAAATCAAAGTGTTTTATAACGAAACAGAACGCAATAAAATTTGATGTGTTTAAGAGCATTAAAGGGTAAGATAAGAAAGCTATTAGGTTTCTTCGACTATAGACCTCAGAGATAAATGAACATAAACAATTTACTTTGCTGAGTTCTAAAGATTATTTGCTAGTAAAACGGACTGGCATCCTTTCACATAAACATGCTCATGGTTAAGACCACACTGCCATTTTGCCTCCCCTTTGAATGACACTGGTGGCCAGTTTTTGTTTCAAGTTTATCCTTAGTTATTGATACTCTTGGACAATCTCTGGCCTAAATGTAACATTTCTAATACTGAGAAAGGAACGAGTGACCCGTCACCTACAGATGCTAAGACTGTTGTCACCATCTCCCTGCATTTTTCTCCTTGGCTTTAGGTAAACTTCCTCCTATCAATTAAGTAGTAGGATTCTTCTTGAAACTAGCAAAAAGGATTTGTTCATTAGGTAGTAAATAGATAAATCCTCTTAGATAAAAGGATTTTGATTAAAAAAAAGTTTTAATATCTCAGCTTGGACCTCCTCTTGTGTCTTTCATAGCTTCATCTTAAACTCTCATCTGGACTTTGTTAGTTTTTATCCAAGTACTTTTCAGAATTGTGCAGACTGCATTGAGCATGGGCTTTGTGCTCAGGCCTACGTTGAATCCTGCTTTTCTGAATGTCAACATCCGTATGATTTTGGGCAATTCATTTGACTTCCCCAAGCGTCAGTTTCCTCATCTATAAAATGGAGGAAATACTTGATTCATAGGGTTGTTTTGAAAATTCAATAAAGTGACATAACAGGGACCTCCTAGCCCCCAGGGATAGATTTATAACACAAAGTACAGTCAATCCACAGTAATCAATAGTAATCTGTTACAGGAATTTACCTTTCATTTATGTATTTGCTTATTTTTGACCTAAGAAGTGAGTTTACTAGATCATCACACACTTTTGAAATGCCCAAGGTCAATGTCATGTTATATGTAAAAGAAAAAAATATTATTCCAGCATAATATCCTAAAGTATAAACTGGGAACAGATATTGCTTGAGAAAATCTTCCAAGTGCTCAAGTATTAGATAAATGTGTCAAACATTAAGCTAAAAGATTTATTTATTGGAAGACGGATGGGCACCTTTAAACTGCAAATGTGTGTCTGAATCTCCCGGGGAAGGATACCCTCAGCAGTGACTCCAGAATTCCCTGGACAGCCTTAGCTCAGAGCACTGAGGTGCTTTGGAATATACTTTGGGAAGCTGTTTTAATACAAACCTACATAATTATAACTGTTCATGAATTTTTTTTTTTCAAACAGACCATTCCATCCATAATCCTAAACATCTAATTTTAAGCGGAGGAATATGTATGTTCAATTTATGTCAGATTTCATTATTAGAACTTTCAGATTTTAGAATTTTTTCCTGATTTATGGCTTCATAAAATAATTGCTACTGTTATATTTGTTACAAGAAGGTACCATGGGTGTACTTAAGCTGCAAGGGCATAATAGGAATTTATGGCCCATAAGTAATCTTGCATGGAAAGTTTTAAAACCTGGAAATGAAAAGGAGGAGGAAGAGGAAACAGAACTCATATTTTTTTCACAAGCATATTGGAGATCATTCTTAACATTTTTTCCCCCTTGCTACAAAACGACCCACTACATTCTGTATTATTCTTTAAGTAAGATAATGGAAAATACAAACCCAGTGAAGTGGATTCAAAGACTGGATTATAGTAATATTTGTTCTATGAAATTACTATGAATGGTATTCATATAGAGGTATATGGGACATAAAAGTTAATTGTCTTTGTTAAAATATTTGCTTGAATTGGGTTATTTTGAGAGTCATTTAGGTTGCACTTCTTTCTGAATTCAAAGAAAATCTGTAGCAAAATGCAAAGCAAAACTATTTAGAGAAAAAAATCCTGTCGTAAAAGAAAGTCTTCCTAGAATTGTTACAACTAAAATACACAAGGTCTAAAGAGAAAGCATATTCTTTTTGTGTTTTTAACCTGAGATTTTTTGCTCTTTGTGGGTTAGAATGCGAAAGCCCACTACTTCTGTAATTTCCTGCCTAATTTGTTCTAGTCGCTGTGTGCTGAGCTGCTGAGTGCTAATTGGAAACTTTCCATTAGTTCTCGGTAAAGTTCAAGTTGAAGGAAATCAGAAAGCCCTTCTGGTTTTCGCTTACATTTGTTCCAGCCACCATAGGGTTCCCGAGGTCGCACACCACCATCCTGGTTACATTTTCCATCTTGTACTCACAGCTCAGTGGTCGCAATTCCTATAACGGGAAAGAACATCAGCATTTCAGGGGGCTGAAATAAATTACATCCTGAGCAAGGCTGGGCCTGGGAGGGGACCCCCTGATGTCAAACACCTGTGTGGGCAACTACACACAAACATTAACTTGGGACCATTAGCTCACCAGTGAAACTTGAGAGCAAAAGGTAGAAGTTAAATTTAGGAAGAAACGTGTTGGGATGGTAAATATGTTTACTGTGTTCCATCAAGGAAGACAACGCTTAATACGGTATTTACATTTACTATTGTCACCAACATCAACACAAAACCCAGGGCATGAAGATCACAATTAAACCTGAGTAGACAAACATATGCCTTATGTTAGTCTTGCAAAAACAAAGTGACAGTAATATGCATAGATTATTATAAAGCTCAATGACTATTTGCAAGAGAGCAGCCTTGAACATAAATTTCTACATGCCGTTGTCCCATTTTGAGATAACATAATCAAATTTTGCTCAGTCCTCCAAATATATAAAGAGAACACTGTTGTGTTTAGCTGGTATTTCCAATCTTCTCCCTGCCCCTATATCTTATGCTGATTCAAGTCTGTAAAAGCTCAAGTTTGAAGAGGTCTTTGGAACTACCATGTTTCCCCGAAAATAAGATTATTTTTATTTTTTTCTCAAGAAGACACACTAGGGCTTATTTTCAGGGGATGTCTTATTTTTATTAAGTATAATACAAAAGTCATCTTCTTCTGGAACCTGACAGGGGGAGCTGACCTTGTTGGTGGGGCTGGTGCTAGTGATGCATGAACTCCTTTCCCCTAGCTGTTCGCACGTGTGCAATAGGATGTCTGCAACCTCGGTTACCACATGCGCACCCACACAAGTGCTAACGGCTCGGAGAAAGGAGCTATGGTAGATAAAAGGTATTCCAGTCTTCCTTACCACTCCGCACCAAAATGCATCACTAGGTCTTATTATAAGGGCAGGGCTTATATTTAACAAATGCATAGAAATCCTGCTAGGGCTTATTTTTGGGGTAGGCCTTATTTTCAGGGAAACATGGTATATGCTGGGTAAGGTCTCAGGGTTGTACAGATGAGAAATCAAGGTGAATCCCTGAACTGTGGCTCTCTGTTCCCAGACAGCAGCTTTAGGTAATAGCTATTTACATTCATTCCTTATTTCACTATGACTTGCTCCGTGCCTTTAGTATATGACCTGTCACTCTCATCCCCAAAGACAAGCTTGCCATATGAGGAATTTCACAAAGGAGCAACCTTCTGGAAATTTCTGTTCCTCCGATAGGTTCATGGACAAAAGTTCCCAACATCATGACCATTTACCCACCTGTGGGTGCTATTGACATTTTAGATAGAAATAAGAATTTTTCAAGTAGGAGTTTCAGAAATGATCCTCCATTTCTTTTCTTTCTATTTTATTAAAAAAGCCCAAATCTAAAACAAAAACAAAGACCGAGCAAACTGCAAACATCTAGCTAAAGAATCCTGTAGGTAAGCCACACACTGTGAGGGTGCAGCTGCAGGAGGGGAGAGGTTTTTTAAATTATTATTATTTTAACTTAATTAATTAATTAATTAATTAATTTTTTATTAAGTCATTCATACATAGATCATAAATACAATCTTCTCCCCTGAATCCATTATAGGATTCAATGTGTTGATTATTTGTACAAATTGGAGTGCTTACATTCTACTAAGCAACATAACCTTCACCACTGTTACCCAATTACAGGATTAAGACATTCGTGCTCTACAGCTGATAGATCCAACTTGTACTTGCAATATGCTCCATAGGTGTGGTCCCCCTACTAACCCTCCCTCTGTTGTCCCACCCCCCTCCCTTCCCTTCTCCCTCCCCTTCCCTCCTTCATCCTTAGGCTATAGTTGTGTTTCATTTTTCCCATGCATGTGTGAGTGATTGTAAATCGGGAGAGGTTTTTGCATCTGTTCTAGTCCCTTTTCTAGAGAGTTACCAAGTAATTGATGGCATCAGGAAATACACCGCAGAGCCAGCCGGGAGCATAAAATGAAACAGACAAATACACAGCTAACTTTAAAATCCTCCTCCAAGAATCACCCAAGTAGATAAGACATGTTGAACAGCCTGTTTTAATTAATGAGAAAAGACTGAATCACTGATCCATCAGGTCCCATCCAATAATACTCTATCCACATACTGTGATTATCACATTAGTTACACTGAAGGAGATTTGACACTTATTTTCAAAAAGGTAGTAATATATTCTTTTTTCTCAAAGGGAGGTTTAGGATATACAGAGAGTGCCAAAAAAAAAAAAAGTGCACATATTTCAGGAAAGGAAAAGAGGGCAGTAGAATTGTAAAATTCAAGTCCCATTTGAGTTTTCCAATTGTAAGACGTGCTCGTGTATTCAACTTTTTTTTTTTTTTTAATGTTATTTGCTTTTATTTTAGGTTGCATCTATTTCTGTGCCATAAGTTTAGTTTCTTCAGGGATATCTTTTTCTTCTGTGCTACCTCCTCTTCTGGTTTGGGAACAATCTGTTCCTTTTCAGTAAGGATCATCTTGATGAGGCAGAGGGAGCTCATGTATGGGTCAATGTGACCATGAGCTCTGTAAGTTTGGTGTCACATCTTGGATGCTTTGTTCACTTGGATGTACTCAATGACCATAGAATCTACATCTAAACCCTTAAGTTCAGCATTACTCTCTGCATTTTTAAGCATGTGCAGCAACAATTCAGCACTCTTTTTGGGCCACCGACCCTGTTTCCAGCCCCACTGTTTGGCCTGGGCACACCTACCAACACCTATCAACTCCCATGGTACACACTGTTTCTTTGAAGGGACATCCTTCAGATACTTGGTGGCTTTTCTGCATTCACGCCTTTGATGGCCTGGATGGTTTAACAGGTGTTCTTAAAGTGAACATAAACATTTGAACCTTTTGACTTGGCAGGACTTTGTGGGGTTTTCTGGGTCAAGTGAATAGCAAATCATTTTCACAAATTACCTCAGGCTGCTTAGGGGAAGAAGATTAATTTCTTTAATAGATATAGGTTTAGTCAGATTTTCTAGTTCTTTTTTCTGTTTTGCTAAATTGTGGTTTTCAAGTGATTGTTTCTTTTTTATCTTTAAAAAAAAAAAAGTGCTATGTATGGTGGCTCACGCCTGTAATCCCAGCACTTGGAAGGCCAAGGGAGGTGGATTGCCTGAGCTCACAAGTTGGAGAGCAGCCTAAGCAAGACTGACACCCTGTCTCTAAAAATAGCCAGGTGTTGTGGTGGGTCCCTAGGGTCCCAGCTACTTGGAGAGCTTGAGCCCAAGAGTTTGAGGTTGTGAGCTAAGACCCCATGGCACTCTACTGAGGGCAATATAGTGAGACTCTGTCTCAAAACCAAATTTTTTTTAAACATTTCTTTAAAATTACATTTAAAAATGAACTGATTTCTCATTCAAAAAAAGTAACAAAGGTAATATTACAGAGTAAAGAATTCTGAATGATGGAATTGAGCATTTGAATTACTAGAATATTCTTGTTACTTGTGACTTATTCTAGAGTTCTATTTTTCAATAATGTAAAGCCTCTCTAATTGTATTAGATATAAAGGTTAGGCTTTTATGGAAAAAAGGCTTTATACTTAACATATAAACATTGATTTTTTTGAGATGCATTTTTTGAATTTAAACAAATTTGTTGAGTTTTTCTAGAAAGGTTAAAAACAGAATAGTGACTCTTTGCTTAGAAATTTTTTGATCTCAGATTACTATATAATAATTAGCCATGTTAAAGAAAGATAAATAGGCTTGGCACCTGTGGCTCAAGTGGCAACATTGGAGCTAGTGGGTTCGAATCCAGCCCGGGCTCGCCAAAGGACAATCACAGCTGCAACCAAAAAATAGCCAGGCATTGTGGTGGGCACCTGTAGTCCCAGCTACTTGGGAGGCGGAGGCAGGAGAATCGCTTGGGCCCAGGAGTTGGAGGTTGCTGTGAGCTGTGAGCTGTAATGCCATGGCACTCTACCCAGGACAACATCTTGAGGCTCTGTCTCAAAAAAAAGAAAGATAAATAGCCAGGCATGGTGGCTCACACCTGTAATCTCAGCACTTGGGAGGCCAAGGCGGTGTATTGCTTGAGCTCACAGGTTTGAGACCAGCCTGAGCAAGAGCAAGACCCCATCTCTAAAAATAGCCGGGCACTGTTGTGGGTGCCTGTAGTCCCAGCTACTTGGGAGGCTGAGGAAGAGAACTGTTTGAGCCCAGGAGTTTGAGGTTGCTGTGAGCTGTGACACCACCGGGCTCTACCGAGGGCAACAAAATGAGACTCTGTCTCTAAAAAAATAAAAAATAAAGATCTCTGAAAAGCCATATTTTGTGTTTTTATAATACTGTTATTTTGTTGTTATTAAGGGAAACAGTTTGGAATCTAAAGATTATCTCCAGGTTTGTCTTCGAATAAGACCATTCACACAATCAGAAAAAGAACATGAATCTGAGGTATGTGTTGAATTTAATTTGGTTTTAATGTGTTACTTTCATTAAACAGATGAAATACTTATTTATTGGGAGTATGTATTCTAGGGCTGTGTGCATATTCTGGATTCGCAGACCGTTCTGCTGAAAGATCCTCAAAGTATCATTGGTCGGTTAAGTGAGAAAAGCTCTGGGCAGATAGCACAGAAGTTCACTTTTTCCAAGGTAAGAACCCATAAAAAACTGGTTTTGTTTTTTTGTTTGTTTTTTTAAGAGGAAGAGACTTGGACTAAATGGCTATATAATTATATGTAATGACTGTGCTTAGGTAACTTAGTCTTAGGTACTAGTAGTTTTTCCTTAAGAGTAGGTCTCAGATTTCAGATCTGGAAATGTATAAGTAGAAGTGAAGAAATCACTGCAGGGTTCTTAAAATTACATTTTATTTTTTAATTTTATTTATTTATTTTTTGCAGTTTTTGACCAGGGCTGGGCTTGAACCCTCCATCTCTGGCATGTGGGGTCAGCGTTCTACTCCTTTGAGCCACAGGCACTGCCCTGTATTTTATTTTTTATTTTTTTGTAGAGCTAGTCTCATTTTGTTGACCTCGGTAGAGTGGCATCACAGCTCACAGCAACCTCCAACTCCTGAGCTTAGGCAATTCTCTTGCCTCAGCCTCCCAAGTAGCTGGGACTATAGGCACCCGCCCTATAACGCCCAGCTATTTTTTTGTTGCAGTTTGGCTGGGGTCAGGTTTGAACCCACCACCCTTGGTATATGGGGCTAGTGCCCTACCCACTGAGTGACAGACACTGCCCCATTTTTTTTTTTTTTTAAGAAACTTGTTTTTTAAAACTTAGATGAAAACTTGATTGATGGGGTTAAATTTCTTTCTTGAAAACTTGAAAATTTTCTAGTTAGTAAAACGATCAAGTATATTTGTGGAAGTAGGGATATGGTACCTATTTAAAAAATGAATCTTATGTAACCAGTCTTTGAAATTTTTTCAGTGTGAGAGGTGGGTAGAACACATTGTGAGTTAACTTGAATTTTCTAAAAAGACTCATTTTAAAAAAATGTTAATATAGGTTTTTGGCCCGGGAACAACACAGAAGGAATTCTTTCAGGGTTGTATTATACAGCCAATAAAAGACCTCATGAAGGGACAAAGTCGTCTGATTTTTACTTATGGGCTAACCAATTCAGGAAAAACATATACATTTCAAGGTAAATACTGTTTTATTTTGGTTAGGATAAAGAAGCAATAATATTACTCACTATTTTTATAATGTTTTCGTGTGGTTATTTTCCATTGCTTTGTATGTATTTGCTCCATTTTAAAAACTAATAGCATATTAGATATATATTGCCGATAGCTTTTAGTTCAGATTTATTTAAATCACTTGTAAAAATGCTTTACCTATTCACAGAGAATAAGATTGATGGTAAAAATTTAGAAAAAAGGATTGATATGATATATAGAATTAAGCATTGGTGACCAGGAAGACATTTTATAGTTCATTTTACTTTTGTGGGTGATTACATATCTTAATATTATGGCCTTATATACATGATTGTAAAACTTCAGATTTTATATCAGAATAGCAATTGATAAAATTCCCATGTCAGTAATACAGTTAAACCAAAGTGATGGAAAACTGAGTAATCCTTCTACTTTTTTTTTTGCAGTTTTTGGCTGGGGTCAGGTTTGAACCCGCCACCTCCAGTATATGGGGCCTGGCACCCTACTCCTTTGAGCCACAGATACCACCCCTAATCCTTCAACTTTTTTCACTTTTATCTTAGCTATTTATGCGTACCTAGGTAGTGTAGAAGGAGCATTAGTACTCCAAGTTTCCTCTTACTTCCTAGTCTGAGAGAATATAACACAAAAATTTTTTTTGTAGGCACAGAAGAAAATATTGGCATTCTGCCTCGAACTTTGAATGTATTATTTAGTAGTCTTCAGGAAAGGCTATATACAAAGATGAACATTAAACCACATAGATCCAGAGAATACTTACGGTTATCACCAGACCAAGAGAAAGAAGAAGTTGCTAGCAAAAGTGCATTGCTTCGGCAAATTAAAGAGGTATGGAAGTATTTTAGTATGTAAAATATATATAAGTCGTGACCTTTTATAAACCCTTTAGATTGTTTCAGCCTACATTACAATCTGTTTTATGGTGGTAGTGGCTGCTTTCAGGTTATTTTTGAGAAAAATACTCAAAGCTTAAAATGTGAAGACATCTCTTCCTCGTCATTGTATGACATAAAAACAACAAGAATGTTTATTAAACAATGCAGATGTAAATAGTTCTGAAATAGTTATTGGTTGTTGTAGAACCAGTATTGTATTTTTTATGTGATGATTTTTAAAAATTCTGTGTTTTTAATTAATTTATTTTTTGAGATGGAGTTTCCCTTTGTTGCCCTTAGTAGAGTGCTGTGGTGTCATAGCTAAGTAGCAACCTCACACTCTTGGGCTTAAGTGATTCTCTCACCTCAGCCTCCCAAGTAGCTGGGACTACAGGTGTCCACCACCACGCTCAGCTATTTTTAGAGCTGGGGTCTTACTCTGGGTCAAGGTGGTCTCCAACTCCTGAGCTCAAGCAATCCATCTGCCTTAGCTTCTCAGAGGGTTAGGAGTATAGGTGGGAGCCACTGTGCCCATCCAAAGTGGTTTTTATTTTTATAAATTACTTATTTATTTATTTTGAGATTGGTTCTATGCTTTTTTCCCAGGCTGGAGGACAGTGGCTTACTCATAGCTCACTTATTGTAGCTTTAAACTCCTGGTCTCAAGCAGTCCTCCTGGTTCAGCCTCTCAAGTAGCTGGGACTATAGGCATTTGGTGCCGCATCTCACCAATTTTCTTCTTGCTGTGTTACCCAGGCTGGTCTCAACTCTTGGTTTCAAGTGATTGATCCTACCACATGTGTTTCCCAAAGTGCTGGAATTATAGACATGAGGCACTGCATCTGGGCAAAATTTATTTTTTTAATTGTGAAAGTCATATATACACAGAATTTAAATAAGGAAATGTGAGAAATAAAAAGTTATAGTTCATTTTTATTTATTTATTTATTTTTTTCAGACGGAGCCTCAAGCTGTGGCCCTGGGTAGAGTGCCATGGCATCACAGCTCATAGCAACCTTCAACTCTTGGGCTTAAGCGATTCTCTTGCTTTAGCCTCCCAAGTAGCTGGGACTACAGGCGCCACCACAATGTCTGGCTATTTTTTGGTTATAGTTGTCATTGTTGTTTGGCAGGCCCAGGGCTGTATTTGAACCCGCGAGCTCTGCTGTATGTGGCTGGAGCCTTAGCTGATTGAGCTACAGGCGTCAAGCCAAAAGTTAAAGTTTATTGTATTTGCATTCCTGAGGAAAAAACTGTGAATAGATTTAGACAGTATCTTCTTTGGACTTTTTCTCTATCTGTAAAATTATACACAGTGCTTTCTATATGTCTGCATCTATACACATAATATATATAGTTGCATATATTTTCGTGTCTTTTCTTTATATACTATATATAGGATATTGTTGTTTTTTTTTTTTTTAACCAAAATGAGATTACTGTGCTTAACATATGACTTTTTCCTTTAGCTTTTTTCTTATTAGCCAAGTCATACTATACGTGGATCAGTTAGCATATTTTAAATCACATGTCTTTTATTTGTTAGGCTGTGTGGTTTTTTTTTTTTTAAATTAAATCATAGCTGTGTACATTAATGCATTTATGGGGTACACTGTGCTGGTTTTTTTTTTTTGAGACGGAGCCTCAAGCTATCCCCCTGGGTAGAGTGCCATGGCATCATAGCTCATAGCAACCTCCAACTCCTGGGCTCAAGCGAGTCTCTTGCCTCTGCTTCCCAAGTAGCTGGGACCACAGGTGCCCGCCACAACGCCTGGCCATTTTTTGGTTGCAGCCATCATTGTTGTTTGGCGGGCCCGGGCTGGGGATTGGAACCCGCCACCTTAGGTGTACGTGGTTGGCGCCTTAGCTGATTGAGCCACAGGCGCTGAGCCAACTGTGCTGGTTTTATATACAATTTGAAATACAACAAACTGGTTAACATAGCCTTCACCGCACTTTGTTAATTATTGTGAGATTCTTTCTAAAAGTAGAATATACGTGTCTTAACACAATAACTAAGAAAATGACATGAAGGCTATGTTAACCAGTTTGATGAAAATATTTCAAATTATATATGATATAAACACCACACTGTACCCTATGATTGCATTAATGTACACAGCTATGATTTAATAAAAAAAAAAAGACATTTATACTCTACACTTAGTAACTTTTGTTACTTTTTTTTGTTGTTGAGACAGTGTCCCATCATATGCCTCTGAGCAGAGTACAGTGGCTTGGTAGCTCACTGCAACCTCAGACTCCGGCTTGGGGCATCCCGTTGCCTCAGCCTCCAGAAGCCGTTAGGATTATAGGTGCTCGCCACGGCGCCCGGCTGGATTTTTCAATTTTTTTCATGAGTTAGGGATCTAACTCCTGCTTAGGTGAGTCTCAAACTCCTAAGCTTAAGCACTTCTCCCACCTCAGCCTCCCATAGTGTTGGGATTACAGGCATGAGCCACTGCCCCCAGCTTGTTACCTTTTTTTAAATTAAATTTTAAACCCATTTTTTATTCACGGATATTTGTATTCCTATCCTTCACTATTTTAAATAGTTTTGCAGTGAGGAAGCAATTTATTGCAAATATGTTTCTTGCTGATTTTCCCAAACTCAGGCTAACACTGGATATTTAATATTTATTCTCTCTTTCTTTTTTTTGAGACAGAGCCTCAAGCTATCCCCCTGGGTAGAGTGCCATGGCATCACAGCTCATAGCAACCTCCAACTCCTGGGCTCAAGCGAGTCTCCTGCCTCCGCCTCCCAAGTAGCTGGGACCACCGGCGCCCGCCACAACACCTGGCCATTTTTTGGTTGCAGCCATCATTGTCGTTTGGCGGGCCCAGGCTGGGGATTTGAACCCGCCACCTTAGGTGTACGTGGCTGGCGCCTTAGCAGATTGAGCCACAGGCGCCGAGCCATGAGTGATATTTTTCAAGGATAGATATGTAACTATATGCTTATCTATTTATTTATATTTTCATACCTTGTGTTTAATACCTATATTTCCTGTTAGAATATAAGCTCTACGAGGGCAGGAATCTGTTTTGTGCCTCCCTCTTTAATGGCTAGCTACGCAAGTGCTTGGCAGAGAGGAGTGGTCAGTGAGTTAGTGAATGAATCAGGTGGCCTGGTTTCATCCTAAGAGAGCGAGCTGGGGCTGGTGAAATTGGAGATCTTCACCCAAGGCCGTAGCAGATGGTTATTAGTAAAATTTAGGAAAACGTATTCTAGACTAAGAAGAAGGTAGGTATAGGAGAAGCAGTGATGAGATTATTACACAAGTTGTAAGTCCAAGAGTTGGAGGTTGCTGTGAGCTGTGACGCTACAGCACTCTACACAGGGCAACATGCATAGAGAGACTCTTGTCTCAAAAAAAAAAAAAGGAAAGGAAACAAGAAACAGGGATGGTAGGAATAAAAAGGAAAGGGATTGGAATAAAATAAAGAGTGGAAGGAAGGTTCATACCCAGTCTAGGACATTTTAATTTTACCAACAGTTATTGTCTGCCAGCTCTTTGCAAAAAGCACTCTGCTAATTGCTGTGAGGACATAAACCTACCTGACCTTTCTTCCCTAGCGCAGTCCAGCGCAGAGGGATGAGTACACACATACACCTAGAATACCAGGGAGTGGCGGGTGGGAGGAAACTAGCCCTGGGCAACCAAAGGAAATACTTTATTGCTGTTCTTGAATGGGAGGAGGGGAGGAAGGTGGGTGAGGATGTTTCAACCTTGCCCCAGAGCCACAATCGACTGATTGGTGAGCATCCAGGAAATAGAGTGTCAAGAACTAGGCATCAATGTAGGTTTTTAGAAGTGAGAAAATTTTAGGTGGTGACAGAGCTGGGGGTTGACCTTGGGGTTCAGATGGGCCATTGGCTTTAGTGGAATAGGGAAAGTAGGGAAACAGACGGTTAGCTGTGGACCTCAGGCAGGTTCCTTACCTATCCTGAGCCCCAGTTTTCTCTTTTGAAAGGAGAGGTGGTAATGGCTAGAGGGGTGAGGATTGGTAAGAGTAAGGCTAGTCCAGGGCTTATCAATGGCAGCTCTGATTCATGCCCTTGGCCCAGCAAGAGGAAAATGTCAGCTTGAAGTAAAAGGACTCCTTAATGCCTGTCCTTGTGTCCTCTTTGTTAAACCAGGATTTGGGAGATAGTATCTCTTGAGGAAGAACACTTACTTGAAGTTAAATGGTTCTTTCAGTTTTACTTCCCTTTCCTTTCAGTGGTTTCCTCGGGCTCTAGAGGAAATCCAGAGTCTTAGCAGAGCCCTCCAGATCCTGCCAGCCATGTTCTTGGGAATTCTGTTTTTACTCCGAGACCCATCAGGGGTTTTAGGCAGGGCCTTGACATAATGAGACTTGACTTCTGTAAAGATCCACGTGGCTGCTCACAGGCCTGTCTGCACTTCTGCTGCAGGGCGGGCAGCTCCATAAACTCGGGGACCTCGTGCTTGATGCAGTCAACAGCTGGAAATAAGTTTTGGGAGTTGAGGGGAGAGTTCTGGGTGGGAAGCATGTACATTTAGCAGCCTTTGACACAAGTATTTTGAGTCATTGGACTGGATGAAATCACCTGAATGAGGAAGAGGCACCAGTTTTGAGCTCTGGGGCACTTCAGCGTGTGGAGGTCGAGGGCTGGTGAGGCAGGCCAGCACACCGACCTCGTTGTTTTTCCCACAAGGCAATAGGAAGCCATTATACAGAAAGAACCTGCTAAAGGGACTGAGCAGGAGTGGCAGTGATGGGGGAAAGTCGGGAGAGCAAGGTGACCCAGGTCCAGGGGGGCTCCATCAAGTGCTGCCCGTGTGGCCAATTAAATGAGGTTGGAGAAGTGACCATCTGACACCCTCCCACATCTTGAGTCAAACCCCAGTCTTCACATGGTCTTTACATGGGCCTGCCTTGATTCCCTGCTCCTGTCTCCTCACCTTGTGAGGTGCACAGACACACAGGAAGTCTTTTCTACTTCTTTTCTTTTCTTTTTTTTTTTTTGAGACAGAGTCTCACTCTGTCACACTGGGTAGAGCGTGGCGTCGTAGCTCACAGCAACTTCAAACTCTTAGGCTTGGACAATCTTCTATCAGCCTCCTGAATGTCTCCGACTACAGGCACCTGCTATGGCACTAGAATAGTTTTTCTCTTTCTATTTTTATTTATTTCTTTATTTCTTTTTGAGACAGGGTCTCACTTTGTTGCCCTAAGTAGAGTCCATGGTGTCAGAGCTCACAGCAACCTCAAACTCTTGGGCTCAAGAGATCCTCCCTTGGCTTGGCGCCTGTGGCTCAAGCGGCTAAGGCACCAGTCACATGCACCTGAGCTGGCAGTTTCGAATCCAGCCCGGGCCTGCCAAATAGCAATGATGGCTGCAACCAAAAAATAGCCAGGCATTATGGCGGGCACCTAGTCCCAGCTACTTGGGAGGTGGAGGCAGGAGACTCGCTTGAGCTCAGGAGTTGGAGGTTGCTGTGAGTTGTGATTTCATGGCACTCTACCTAGGGCAACAGCTTGAGGCTCTGTGTCAAAAAAAAAAAAAAAGAAAAGAAGAAGAAGAGATCCTTGCTCTTGCCTCAGCCTCCTGAGTAGCTGGGACTACAGGTGCCCACCACAATGCCTGGTTATTTTTAGAGACAGGGTCTGGTTCTTGCTTAGGCTAGTCTCCAGCTCCTGAGCTCAAGCAATCCACCTGCCTCAGCCTCCCAGAGTGTTAGGATTATAGGTGTGAACCTAGCCCCTTTTCCACTTTTTTTTTTTTTTGAGACAGAGCCTCAAGCTATCCCCCTGGGTAGAGTGCCATGGCATCACAGCTCATAGCAACCTCCAACTCCTGGGCTCAAGCGAGTCTCCTGCCTCTGCCTCCCAAGTAGCTGGGACCACAGG
>CAUYQV010111709.1:0-22174 GCA_963574575.1 Galagoides demidoff
GAGCAGGGAGCTGAGGGGAGGATGGGCCTGAGCAGGGAGCTGAGGGGAGGAGGGGCTGGAGCAGGTCAGAAACATGCAAGGTTCCAAATAAAGAGAGACTCACAATGGATCAACGCTTTAGTCTTAGAACATGGAAGCCTGAGGTTGCCATCAACTGAGACATGAAAATTTGTGAGTGTCTACATTTTTGAGGGAAAACCTTACATTCACTTTTAGACATCATTATAGACTGAATTGTGTACCCCCAAAGGAGAGGGAGGGAGGGGGAGAGAGAGGTTTGTTCTGTCATGCTCACCCTCTGAGGGAAGGCCACTGAGAGCACAGCAAGGCACCAGGAGGGGCTCCCTCTGCAGGAGCTGAACCCGCTGGACCTGGATCCAGGACTCCCAGCTTCCAAAACTGTGAAACATCTACTTTTATTATTTAAGCCATCCTGTGCTTTCTTATGTCCCAAATGAGCTATTTGTAAACATTTTAATTTTTAGATGAGTATTAGAGAAGTGACTGTCAAGCTAGTTTTTATATGATTCATCCAATATTATTATAATAGACAAATCACTTGAAAGTTAATTTATCTTCCTTCATAAACCTTGGCATAACTTTATATTGGTTGCTAGAAAATTATATATAAGAAAGCTGCATTTTCAATGCATTCAGAATTCCAAATATGAGCATGTATATATGTACAGTATAGATGTGTCCATCTTCAGTGGAAGGTTGGGGTGGGGGAAGGAAGTAGGGAGGAGCTGACCATGGTAAATCTTCCCAAGAGAAGATTTTAATAAACACAAAAAATGGCAGCCACGTGGAAGAGATTAGAAGCAGTGTAAGTAGCACTGAGTATAATCAAGCACAGAAATTTGTTTTACAGGTTTATAATTTGCCTAGATAAAAGCTCAGAAAAGTATATAACAAAAAAGTTAGAGTCTTCAGGGGCTGACAGGATGATGGCAATAATCTTGGTGTTTAGAAAAGAAGTGGGGTCATGGGGACAAATCTGGGTGACAACAGAGAGCACATATATTGTGGAAAGATTCTTCCCAGTATTAACTCAGAGTTCCAACTTCACTTTCAGGTTCGACAGTCAACCTTGTTATAAGAATAACCTTATTGTTCCTCTGGCTCCTCTGGGCGCCTTGCTCAAAATAATTTTGTTAGAAGGCTCAGTGTCTGAATGCAGTTTTACAGATTCTTAATCAGGAAGGCAAAAGGCAGAGGTATTTACAGACATGGTGGGACTTGTTAGCTGGATGTCAGCCTCTGGTGAGTTTTTATTCTGTTTTGTTTTCAGACCTGTACAGACCTTTTTCTTTGTTCTCATTCTGTTTCTATTATGAAAGTGTATGCCAAATCCATATGAAAAAATACGGTAGATAATCTTATACACATTGTTTCTGAGGCTCCTAAGTGGTTACACTATATTCAATAACATACACATTTATATAACTCAGGGCTAGAAGAAAAGGAGCTTCATAAAATTATGGGAAACAAAGTTATAATCAAACAGAGAAGCCAGTCATGTAAGAGCAAACTGAGAGGATGTAGCCGGCTCTGATTTTGTAAGTGGCTGACATCTAGGGAACGCATGCCCACAGGTGATGGGAGCAGCCTCGTTTGTGAAGGGTTGGGAGACTAAGAACGTCTGCCAAGGAGGAGATCTGAGCACTGTCAAAAGTGCAGGGATCTGAAACGTACATTCAAAAAATATTTGAAATATGAACAGAAGGGGATCCAGAATTCAATACAAATGTAGATGACACTTATGGGTCATTCAGAATAAGGACAAAAATTCAAACTCCTATACACAGCCCTCAGGCCTTGAATTGATATGAAATTAAAAATGAATTATTCATGTACTATAGCTTGGAAAACTTAAACAGGAGTAGGAAAAGAAATGAGACCACGGGAAATCGGACTTTTGACGTGAAGTATTACTGAGTAAACCACCAATTAAAAAAAGAAAGAATTAGTCAAAGCATGAATGGATTATCTATCAAAATGGCTCACTTAAGCAAAATTTAGGAATTGCTAAATTTAAACAAGTTTTGAAATCTATACCAACCAAAGTATATTATAGTAAATTCTAAAACAAGTGTCTTTGTAGTTTTTGATAAGATTGGAACTTATGTTAAATGTATGAAGTATGGCAGTTTTATGTACCTTATATTAAAGTAATGATGTCAAAAATACCTTTCTGGTTTATTTTTGGTGAGAGAAGCACATCTAAGTTTTACTTAGAGCAGCACATACATATTTAGGTGAGGGCAAGTAATAAATACTTAAATATACTCCCTTATCCTATGAAAAGATGAAAATCTTGGAAAGTTTACACCTCATTATTTCCAGAGAATATATTAGGAAATAATTCCATAAAGTAAAATAAATTTTTTAACCAAGATATTATACTATAATTAAGTAAAGTCATTTATTTTTGCCCTGAATTGGTTGAAATAATATTATAGGGGATCTTCCTTGTAATGAATTATCACAAGTAATTTTTCTCTTTTCAAATGTGTTTTATACAAATAAATAGAATTTCATGTTAATAAATGATATTATAATCTTAAAATATATGCTAACAAAGCTATTTCTGAGATTGGCAATTAGCCAAGCAACATTATGTAACAAGTTCCAATATTTTTGAAGAAATGATATCTGAGATATAAAAATTCAAATATTAGCTATCATTTAAAAGGTATTTAATTAAATATTAATGTTTGAATGAATCATTCCTAAATAGATGAAACTTTTTTTACATTGTGTAAAACCTTTTTCAATATTTTTTCATGTTAAAAATAAAAAAAAGATTTTAAAAGTACTAAATTGCTACTATTTTAAAGCTTTTTAAAATCAAGATATGCTGTCTATATTTGGAGTTAGAAATGTTTTATATAATCCATGGATCTTTCTGGAAAGTCCAAGATTTTGAACTTTAGACAGTAACCAAACTTAGTTTGAAAGGAGACATCGTCTATGTCTTCCAATATTTTTGAAACGACAGCCACGAAAAAGAAGATTTACTCCTTTTGCTCACAGGATTTGGAGAAACTTTTATTTTTAAATAAATAATAGCTGTTTACATTAATGCATGTACATTATGGGGTACAGTGTGATGGTTTTATATACAATTTGAAATATTTTCATCAAACTGGTCAACATAGCTTTCATGGCATTCTCTTAGTTATTGTGCTAAGACATTTATGTTGTACATTTAGAAAGATTCACATGTACCGTTATAAGATGAACCACAGGTCTGGTGCCACCAATCACCTTAAGAGACCCATGCAGAATTGTCTTCTAACACACACAGATACAGGTTGCTAAGCATATGGGAAAAAGGAATCATGTTTGGAAATAACTGAACTCATGAAAGTGACTCGTGACTTCCATGTAAAATAATGAAAAAAAGAAGATGTTTCAATAAAAGCAAGAAAAATATATAATGAGTTTGATAAGAAAGAGTTAAATCATCATCTTATGGGGTAAAGAATCCCACATCATGGTACCTGGTGAAAGAAACAAAATTAGTTATGATAATCAACTTCAGTCTTCTAACTACTTATTAAAGAATGAAGCTGGGCAGTTTTATATACCTCATATTAATTGATTTCCCCATCTCTTTTTCTCTACTTGTGTTTGGTGGTGACATTATTGCAATTTTAGTTTTGTTCAGTAGTTAGCTAGATGTTGGTAGGGTGGATATGGTTAGCCTATTTTGGACTAGTCTGTGTCAGGATGGGCTAGTCCAAGGATGAGGTGGCTGGGTGTGGTGGCTCATGCCTGGAATCCTAGCACTCTGGGAGGTGGAGGGGGTAGGACACTTGAGCTCAAGAGTTCAAGACCAGCCTGAGCAAGAGGGAGACTATCTCCAATAGAAAAACTAGCCAGGGGTTGTGGCAGGCACCTCTAGTTCCAGCTACTTGGGTGGCTGAGGCAAGAGGATCAGTCAAGCCCAAGATGTTGTTATGGGCTATGATACCACAATACTCTACTGAGAGCAATAAAGTGGAACTCTAACACACACACACACACACACACACACACAAGATGAGGCTGATTAAGACCTTGCTGGTGGGCTTTTTTGAGAAAGTTAATTAAGCCACTGGGAGACTTCCAAGAAACAGGTGATACTCCCCAAAGTTGTGTATAAAACCGGGAGGTTTTGCTTTCCACAGTAGCTACAGTCCCTGGGACAGGGTATGGGCTGCTGTGCAGGTCGTTAATGATGCTCTAGGAAAACAGAAAGTATTTGTTTTCTTCATTTTGTTGACTATCTCGAGCCATCCCATCACTCTTAACTTAATTTCAAGCTAGTGGGCGGTGCCTGTGGCTCAAAGGAGTGGGTGCCAGCCCCATACGCCGGAAGTGGCAGCTTCAAAACCAGCCCCAGCCAAAAAAAAAAAAAAAGTCAAGCTAGCATATGAGTGAATTGACATTAACCAAGTGGAGACTGCTGGGAGTTTGTGTTTCTCTGTATTAGCCATGAGCATGAGTGTGGCTTTATCTTCATAAAGGGAAAGAATGAATTCTGAATTGCCCAAAAGAGTGTATTTTTCTAATTGTTATCAATATGCTTCACCCTTACCCATTCTCCACCATCTCCCATTTTGTTTTCTACCTTAGGAGCTGATCTTCACAAAGTAGAGTCTCAGGCTCCCTTTCTATCGAGCTCCAAGTTGGGATGAGCCAGGGAGAAGGATGTACAGATATCCAAAAGCAGCAGAAGAAAGAAGTTGGAATCTTTGTCTCTCACTTTGTCTTTGCTTTGCTGCAGTGGTTTTATAACTTCAGGGGCAGCTCCTGCCACGTGGCGCCTCCCCTACTCAGGTCCAGGACGGATTCCTTCCCCTCTCTACGGGGGGTAATGGTTTTCTCCCCAGCACTATGCTAAGGGGGGTTCAACATTCATTATTTCCTTAGGTCTATCCATACCTTACCAAAAGTTTTTTTAAGACCTACATAGATAACTATTCCTTAATAGCGTCTTAAAGGACTTTTGAAAAATAGGTCACTCAATTCTAATCATTTGAAACAGCTGTTTCAATATGACTTCTCTGAATAAGACAGGCTATAAATAAAAGTCACAATTTCCTTGGAAGAAGATTGGTTTTTTGGTACCTAGAAAAAGTACAAAATATGTGCAAAAGTTACTGATTTTGAAGATTTATGAGTGACTAAATGAGGTAGTTCACATTCAGTCACTTTTGTTTTCTCAGTTATATAAAAAAAGGTCAAAAAGTGAGAGGAAAAAATAGTTTTAATTTGAGTTGGTCCCATTTAATTAGATGAGTTCTTAAAATGGAGAACCATCCTAGTTGTGCCTGAGGAAAGTAAATAATCGTGAAAGAAGAGTCAGAAAGATGTAACATGACAAGGGTTGGCCCACTGCTTACATTAAAGATGGAGCGCGATGGCCATAATTCAGAGAATAAGGCAGCCGCCAACAGGTGTCCTCAAACTACAGCCCGTGGGCCACATGCGGCCCACGTAGGACATTTATCCAGACTGCTGGGTTTTTTTGCCGCCACTGCCTGTCCTGCTTAGCAGCCAACTCATCCTGGGGTCCGCAGTCTGACCCTCCAACAGTCTGAGGAACAGTGAACTTGCCCCCTGTTGAAAAAGTTTGGGGACCCTTGCTCTAGAACAACAGTTTAGACTTACAGCAAGAAAGAAAACTCTGGATCTTGCTCCCAGAAGTGCAAGGGACTGAATTCTGCGCACAACCCAAAGAGTAAAACAGGGACTGGATTGGATTTCCCCCTAGAATATATATATGTATTTTTTTTTAGAGACAGAGTCTCACTTTGTTGCCCTTATTAGAGTGCTGTGAAGTCACAGCTCACAGCAACCTCTGGGCTTAGGCGATTCTCTTGCCTCAGCCGCCACAACACCCAGCTATCCCCCTAGAATCTTTAGAAAAATATAATGTGTTGACTCCCTGATGTCCACAGAGTGCAACCTGTGTTTTCTTACTTACAGAACAATAAGGTAGTAAATCTCATTGTTTTATTCAAAGTTAAGCATAACTTTAACTAAATTTATGACAATTTTTATAGCAATAAGAAATAACTAATGCTCAATCTCTCTACAGATCTCTCCATTCAGTCTTAGAATGCTGCTTTATTTTTTTTCCCCACCTCTTTGGCAATCAGAACAGTATTACTTCTGATGAATTAACTTATTTTGCAGAAAATAGTGTAGAATGAAGGAATTGTGTAATTAAGAATTTTGCTCTAAATCCCGTACTCCAGAATCTACTAGATGAATATAAGAGTAGGGAGGCTTATTAAAAACTTAGTTATGGCACTAGTTGAGAGATAAGACCTTGAAAGTCTAGGGTTGTTCAACGTACTTTACTTTGAATTGAGATAATTACAGGGGTGCTATAGGCAAATAAAAATGTCTGGAAATCAATAAATGAAAGCGGAAGAGGTTTCTCTATTAAACATAATAACCCTTTCATTATTTTTTGTCCTGGTAATTATCCCAGTTTAGAGATCTTAGTTCCCAATGGGAGGAATTATTCCATTAGAGTTCTAAGAAGGGTTCCATTAAATTTTATAATGAGACTGCCACTTGGACATTGGAGGATGCTTATGTTACTAAACCAACAGACATAAAAGGGGTGTTCTACTGGCTGGAGTGGTTTACCATAATTACCAAAGGAAATTGGGTCATTGCTAAAAAATAAAGGCTGGGAAGACAATAGCTGGAACTCAGGGAATTCTATGGGCTCCTCTTATTCTTTCAGTACCCAATAATCACACTTAAAGAAAATCTACAGCATTCCACATTCAGAGTATAATGGACTCAGTATCTTAGTGAATGGCTGTTGGGCTGAGCCAGCTGAGGCTCAAAGGAGGGCGTGGTAAACATGTACGAGGTGGCAGAAAGAGCCAGAAACAAAGATTGCAATAGTTTTCTCTTCGTCTTATTTGTACCTATTTTTAAAATTATTTTCTGTATCTTTCTTCCTCTTACTATTTTATAAACAAGTTGTTGAGGGTTAAAATATTCAATGGAACTGTGAGTGGCTTTAAAAGAGTAATAACATGTATGGGCAAAGATAGATTCACTGACTGTTGGGACCACATCTTGTGGAAAGAAGAATGAGAACTTTTTACCTGTATGAAGGATGTAGCAGCATGATGTCAAGTGGAACTTGCGTATAAAAGGATGCATACAAAGCCTTAGCAGCCAGAAGAGCAATCTGTACCGATTTTAAATTCATTTCCCTGCTCCTGTAGCCCTACTTGCGCAATGTTCTCATTGTCAGTAGAGGGCGCTGCGGGAACACCTCAATGCTTGACCAAGCAACGGTGTGGTCTGTGCCCTTTTCTCTATGGTGCGGATGTCAGCAGGTGGTCCTGGGCTACTCACCACAGCAGCACTGCAGTGAAAAAGCTGCCTTGCAGGCCACTTCCCATGAGTTTCTATGCCACCCATGGGAGATTCATTTTAGAACCATATCCTCTGCTAAGTTTGTTCCCAACTAGTAAGCTGCATGCTCTCAGGTCAGCCCTGATCTTTAAAATGAGATCTGAATGTCAGGTTAAAGGGTCTTTTCCGTTTGTAGTTTCTCCTATCTTCACTTATATTTAGCCTTTAAAGCAGTGTGCAGTTGCTATTAATTGCTATAAGTTCTCTTGTATCCCTCTAATAGATAAGTCCATTTTCACTGATACATATGTGAAAGTTAATATCAAGAATGCTTAAGCCACGAGCATCATTTTGTCTCTTGATGGTACCCTGACTTACACTCATGTGGATTGGCCAAAAAGAAATTGGTGAGAGATTCTACAAGAATTTTTGCAAAAATAATTTTTCAAAATGCTGTAGTAAAGCCTCAGAATTGTCACAGTAAGATTTAATAATTTAAAGTTGGGTAACTAATCCTAATGATATATAAGCTGCAGAGAAGAACATTTGTACAAAAGCAAGAAAAGAACTGTCAGGGATACCTGCATCATAAATCCCAAATTTCTGGCATTCTCAGACACACACTGAAAATTTGGAGAAATCACACAATACTGTGTAGATAAGTTAGTGTTTCAGAACCTGTAAAAGGCAGTATTGCACTCAACTCTTATTATTTTTGTTTGGGGTCAGTTTGGAATTTTAAATAAATCCAATTTTTTTTTTTTACTAAAATGAGTATATAACTGTGTATATTACTAATTAAACTATGTCAAACCAAAGATCAAAACATAAAATGATAATAGTTTTTCAGAGAAAAAGGATATTCAAAGGATAATATGAATATCCCATGGAGGTTGGAGGACAAAACTACTTTTGTGTTGTAATTTCATCACGCCTTATTTGGATACTTCTTTCTTTTCTAAGCATTTTTTCTTTGTCATATTAGGAATACATCTGAATATTAGTGCAAGACTTTGATATTTTCGCCTCTCAACAGATAAGATGTGATAGCTTTAAAGATAATCACACAAAAATTTGAGGCAGTAAGGCGGCACTACTAAAATAAGTCAGAAGAATAAGAAGTCACTGAGAATTCATAGCCTTTTACTGAATAGCGGACCACCCATTAACATAGAAATCTGTTCCCTTAGCCCAAGGAGATTATGGTCTGATTAGGGGTATAAGACAGCTCAGGAATCAACACGAATGTGTTCAGGTAAAAACAAGTTGTGACAGTGTTAGCTGAAGTGAACCTAGGGATCATGCTGGCAGGCAAGAAAGTGTAGAAAATGCCAAGGAGGAGAATGACTAGAATATTACAGAATATATTTTCATAGTTGATCAGATGTTTAAATGTCATTCATTGGCATTTACATACTCAAAAATCCTGTAAAAACCAAAACAATGATAGCCATGGTTCAAATATAGATATTCCAAGTATTTATTCAAAGTACTTATTTTCCCCAAACTTGAAGTAATAGAACACGATTATAAGGGAACAACGTAAGGATCAAGGACCAACAGAGCTTCAAATATTGTGGAGCTCTCTACAGTCTGGCAGATGTCTGCAATGCACACAGATATCGTCCCATATAAAGCCTCTCCTTACTCCTCAAATGGCCAGTCAGAAATTCCCTAATTGCAATTAACCTGTTTCTGTGGCATAAACATCATATACTCATCTTACTTATAGAAATAACGTCATCTTAGGTCATTATATTCTGAAATTTATGTCTTTAAAGACTTTATCACTTATTCTATAAATTGTCTCGGATGTCATATGCCTAATCGTTTGGGCACATTAATCCTGTGGATTTACAACCATAAGCACTACTCCAGATAGCCCCCAAATCAGAAAGACCGTCCAACATTTCTTCACAATACTAATAATTATCAATGACAGTCAACTTGTTAGCTAGCACAAACCACTTGTTATCATTATTATTATTAGTAAGTGCAGAAGTCATCCCGTGGTGGGCTTGCCAGTTGTTTTGAACATGGTCCTCTTCCTGGGAGGAGAATAAGTCTTTATTCCCCAACCTTCTTTGCAGTGTTTTAGTCAAAGGTAAACCAGTAAAACTCACATCAACAACGTATTAGAGTGTATCCTAAAAGCATCCCACATGTACTCTTCCATCCATTGTTTAGCCAGGATGGAAATGACCTTCGGGGCAATATTAGAATCAAAATATTGAAGGTGACGAGTGAGCCTAGGTCCTGAGTGCCTGCACTGGCTGCCTGGAGTCAGAGTTCCTTCCAACTCTTAATCTTCTTTTCCCAAAACACCACATTTTTGAGCCTATATTTTACAAAAAGGTAACATTATTTTGATACACTTTACTACTAAACATAGGCACACACATTCGTAGTCAGCTTTTATATTTTGATGCATCTTGTCTTAGAAAAATAGTAGGAGAACTTCTAATCTACCTGGATCTTACTTTAATTTGAGGGATCTCACATTTCATGCACATATCTTTGAATCTTACTTTTTACTTCAAACTTGACCAATTCCATCACATTTCAGATCTCCTGATTCCATCACATTTCAGATCTCCTGTCTCAGACTGAAACTTACTCTTTTCTTAAAAAAAAGAAGAAGAAGAAGTTTGTTAGAGCAGTGTTGTCAACCTTTTTTTCATCTCCCGGAACACTTGACCCTAAAGTTAAATGTCCATGGCACCCTTAAATTATGTGGATCAAAAATAAAAAGGAGTAAAACAAAGGAGACATTGACTGGGCTTTTGCACCTCTTTCAAAAATAACAAATGATCTTTAAAAGTTTTTGTGGCACACCTAAAATCCTCTCACGGCACACAGGTGTGCTGTGACACAGCAGTTAAAAATCACTGGTTTGGAGCAACATTGCCTTTCAGAAATGGGAAGAAGTCTCCGGCAGATCCTCTTCTATGCCTCAAAATATGGAACTTGCTATTTCTCAGAAGGACTTGAGCTTATTTGAGGAGAAATAAGATAAAGACCTGGATTATGGGCAAAGGCACAGTAGGCCCAGAGATGCTAGGGACGCCCTCAGCTCGGCTCAGTCCAGATGCCCCTGGCCATACACCTGACATTCAGAGAACATGTTATCACGAGGAAAAAATTACTCTGACTCACATTTACCCATACTGAATAAGGCTGTTAGTCAAAAAGTGTCAGTGCTCCAAGGTTAGGGAGAATTCTTGAGCTTTTAAATGGTTGATTTTTTTTTTTTTTAGACAAATCTCAGTTTCACTAAGATTTTTCTTTATAAGTCATTTTTTGTTTATAGAAAAACATTTGCACTTGATTTGTATATATCACTTTTTAAAGGGTAAAAAAAACATTTGATAAATACTGAGAACTAGAAAAGGCAACCCCAGTCTAAGTAGTCAGTATTTGAATTCAGATCATCAGACACCAAACGGCCCAATTTCATCCTTTGTTATTTCGTAAGTGGTTTAATTCCTGTCAGAACTCTGTTCCCCTTTGGATTATAGAGGCACACTTGATCTCACTGATGTGGCTTTACTGGTGCAAAACCTCTGGGGTACGTCACAGTGCCTGAGACTGCAAAGTGTTCAGCAACGATTCATGAAATAAAACTGTCAGGAGTGTTATGTTGCACTCCCAGCCTCTCGTGCAGTTAGGTGTACCTGCAGCCACATTCTGCTGAAGGAGCAAGCAGAGAGTGGTGCCTTTGCCAACTCAAGGCTTGTAAGAAGGGGTGTGACACCTTTACCCATTTCTTTCCTTCCCATGGGCTGAACACTGATCATAAACAAAGCTCTAAAGGATTTGAGCCACCCCCAATGACATAATCTGTTGTTCTTGCATTACTGTATAGAGAACCAGTAACCAAAAAAAAGCTTGCATCTTCAGGCCTGTGATAGGAATGACAATTCTGAAACGTGAGCAGTTTTGAACATATCTGCTATCATTTTCCTGCAGATGGAGAATATTCTAATACAAAGATGTTTTTTTCTGTTTTATAGTTTATGCTATTAATTTTCTAATCCTAAGCTTGTCCTTCCAACCTGCTTTACATAATTTTTATCATCTACTAAAGATCTATTTGTTTTACTCCCTGCTGCCTTAGCCTCCAGCCTCACCGCTGCTCCTAGGACACACCACCGTCACACCCAGCATGCTGTTGCCATTATGGCTTTCAATATATATAAAAAGTCAGGCTTTCAATAAATATAAAAAGTCATGATTATCTTCAACATGAAACTCGATCAAGTAACTAGAATGATGCAACAACGCAGAATACACGTGTTTGCCAAGCATTTCATTAATGTGGGCACGCTGTCAGCTCTATGGCCAAGAAGTAAAACAGTGCCAATCTCTTCCCCACCGGAGAACTTTCACATAAAACATTTCACAATGCCTGCTCCATTTTTCTCAAGAACATGATGATCCATAGCTGCAGAAATTCCATGTACAGAATATTTACGCAACCATACTGTATCTATCTCCAAATCACATTAATCACAACACATGCAGTCTTAGCATTGTCCAAATCGATTAACGTAATTTTCTTTTAAGACAAAATTGACTGGGTTATTCATAAGTACAACATTAATTTAGGATCACGACATTGATCTAGTAAAATATAACTTATGGATACATTTTTCCTGTTCAATTAATTTAGTTCAGGACCTCTGAATTTATTATATAAATAATTAAGAGAGTGTAATTCATAAGATGCATATTTTTGTAGTAGAAACAAAAGTAGTCAACAAACAAAATAGTCAAAATAGTATTGAGTTATTCTTTACATGATTAATTATATAACTTTTCCTATATCACTCCAAATCAAAATCTAATAGGTTAATTGATTTGAGTTCAAAGTCCAAATTTCAAATATACATTTTACATCTATTTTTTACAATTTCATGTGCCAGGCTGATTCTACTTCCCATCAACGTAGAAAAAGCAAGGCTATACCAATCAAAATGTAACCTCTTTTAGTAGGGATTCAAGTATTTTTCATCTCTGAAAGCTCATAACAGTCCAACAAGCTATAAATAAGTGTATTGATCCATGTTATGAGTAAATGCAATTATTATTTCAAAACTATTTCAACATACATATTGTACTTCTTCCCACTTTTGGTTAATTTCTTCTACTTTTCGCTGAATTAATTTGTTCTAAGACTCTCTGTTGTAGAATAATTTCTGAATCCTGTGCAAAGCACTTATACCTCATTATTGTTTTGGGGTCGCAAAGTTTCAATTGCTTATAATTTTCCTTTAAGGTAAACTACACAGGTTCATTTCATAAGAACAACATTAATTTGAAAGCACTCTATTGATCTAGTAAAATATGAGATATGGACACTTTTTCCCCAATTATTTCTTCAGGATCTGTGAATTTCAATTTTCAGATAAATAATTAAGTTGGCATATTTATAAGATTCATATTTTTGTTTCTCAAAATAAGCAGTATTGAGTTATTCCTTATATGGCCAGCTTCTATTCTCTGGTTATGCTTGAATTTATGGATTATATATTTGTTTTCAAATAGATTTTTTTGTCTTTGAAGCCCATTTTACTTTCAGCATAATAACCCTCCAGCCTGCATGTTTAACTGAGACTCTAAAACTCTCTTTTCTTTTATGACCCTCAGTAATACCAAAGATTATCCCACATTGAGATATAGCACAATCTGAGAATGAGTCTGGAAGTACATCTAGTATTTTCTTACACATGTAGAATATCAAAGTCTCCTACCATACCACCTGCACCCTCATACATGCTAACAGGCTTGCGCTTACCCAGCACCACTTAAATCACTGTTTTCAAGTCTATAGGTTTTGACATATTGACTAGAACATGTAAATTTTGTGCATTATATTTTACATCCTGAGCGTTATGTGAGAAAGTATAGATGAATATATGCAGTAAGGGCATACTCAGTAGATATCACTGGCTACTAGAATTTTTCAATGCCTGTATTTGTAATTGTACTCAACATGACCTCCTAGGAATCTGACATCAGTGCTTTGCTAGCATGAGTTTATAGTAACGTGAGATTCACTACTATGCTACTCCATCAAACAAAAGGTCAGACAATTAAATTCATGAACTCATCCTAGAAAAAGTGCTACAACCTCACTGCTGAATATCACGATTGTCACCTTCACCCTCCCCTGGGCAGCTTGGCACTGAGCCCAGCACCCAGTGTGTCCTTCGCAGGAATTTTGGAACTCTTTCTGGAATTCAGAGTTTTGGCCATACAAGGTCTGGCAGTTTTCAAACTTATACTAGAAACAGTGCTACATACTTCATTGATGAATATCATTACGGTCATCAGATGGCCAAGTGAAGGACACCAAATATGCTGATATTAAGCAATGAAGTACAGGGTACTTTTTCTAGGAGGAGCCTGCAAACCAAATTGCCCAACCTCCTATTTCTCTAAACCTACAACAAGTCTATATTTAAACTAAAACTGATTTTTCTATGAATATTGTAACAATGTAAATTTCTTTGTGAAGTACTCTTTCCCTTTATGTCATTCTAAGTAGCTAAGCCGGATGAACAGACAATTTCTTCTAAAACAATCAGTCACTAGGACGTCTACCATCCCTTTCAAAGATACTTGCTGCCACCATGATTATGGCTATTCCTAAACCTGATATCACAGGCAAGAACATTCTTTTAACTATTTATTACTCAATATACAAATACTTGTGCTTTCAAATAACAATCTTTGTTTTCTTAATGTTATATTACTCTTATAATTTTTTCTTAAGTATTGTCATTCTTGAAATTTCTATTAGTTATAAGTTATTGAGGGTTTAAGTGCACCTATTTTGTATATATAATCTTTAAATTCTTACACAACTCTGATATGTAGGTATTATGCACATTTTCTTTATTTTTATTAAATCATTGCTGTGTACATTAATGCAATCTTGGGGAACAATGTGCTGGCTTTACATACAATTTGAAATATCTTCATCAAACCTGTTAACGTAGCCTTCACGGCACCCTCTTAGTTATTGTGTTAAGACATTTATATTCTACATTTAGTAAATTTCACATGTACCATTGTAAGATGCACTATAGGTGTGGTCCCACCAATAAATCTCCCTCCACCCATCCTTCCCTCTCCCCTCCCCTCCCCTCCCTCTCCCCTTTCCCCATATTCTTGGGGTATAGTTGGGTTATAGCTTTTGTATGAAAACTATAAATTGGTTTCATAGTAGGACTGAGTACATTGTATACTTTTTCTTCCATTCTTGAGATAGTTTGCTAAGAAGAATATGTTCCAGCTCCATCCATGTAAACATGAAAGAGGTAAACTCTCTATCTTTCTTTATGGCTTCATAATATTCCATGGTGTACATATAACACAATTTATTAATTGGGCTTTTTCCATGACTTAGCAATTATGAATTGGGTTGCAATTAACATTCTGATACAAATATCTTTGTTATAATGTAATTTTTTGGTCTACTGGATATTTACCTAGTAGAGGAATTGTAGGATCAAATAGCAGGTCTATTTTTAGATCTTAGTGTTCTCCAAACATCTTTCCAAAAGGAACATATTAGAAGTATAAAAGTGTTCCCTTTTCTCCACATCCAATCCAGCATCTCTGGTTTTGGAATTTTGTGATGTGGGCTAATCTTACTGGAGATAGATGATATCTCAAAGTAATTTTGATTTGCTTTTATCTGTTGATTAAGGATGATGAACATTTTTTCATGTCTGTAGGCCATGTGCCTGTCTTCTTCAGAGAAGTGTCTCTTCAAGTCCCTTGCCCACTCTGACATATGATCACTTGTTCTTTTCTTACTAATACGTTTGAGTTCTCTGTGGATTCTGGTTATTAAACCTTTGTTAGAGATATAACCTGCAAATATCCTCTCCCATTCTGAGGGCTGTCTGCTTGCTTTACTTACTGTGTTCTTGGATGTGCAGAAGCTTTTTTGTTTGATCTGGTCCCAGTAGTGTATTTTTGGTATTGGTTCAGTTGCAATACCAAAAACAAATATCCTCATAAAATAAATAAATATCCTCCTCATAAAAATCCACCCAGGCCAGTTTCTTCAAGAGTTTTCCCTGCACTTTCTTCTAGTATTTTTTATAGTTTCACATCTTAAGTTTAAATTTTTAGTCTAGCGAGAGTCTATGCACATTTTCTAGGTTAAGAAACTGAATCTCCAAGAGTTAAAATATTTAATCCACCACAACATGGCTAATAAATGGTAGAGCCAGGACTGCCACCCACATTTGTTTGACTCCCAAGGTCATTTCCACTCCTCAAGATGTTGACTCTTATTTACAAAAAGAAAATCTTGTAACTATGTTTATTTTGATGTCTTATTTCCCATGGTTATTATGAATATATATATTATTAAAAACTAAATATTAATTGGTAATATTTAAGCCACTTCATGCTGATATACTCTCAAATGTTTAGTAAGGAGTTGCTCTGACATTCAACACTTTATTCTTGTATTATTTTTCTCAAAGTTCAAGGTTATTCTGATACTTACCATGCATTTTAGAAGAAACCAATTTAAAGAAACAATTTGCATATTTTCTGATACGCCTGAGAGATAGAGGCTCCCTACTGTTAGTTATTTAGAAAGTAGTTGTACCTATTTTAAATTGTACTTTTCTTCATAATGCTTCCTGGTATAACATTAAAGATGAAATATTTTCTCATTATACATTTTAGGGATAAAATGCAGATCCACATTGGAAGCCAGGCACTGGCAGAGGTTCAGGGAATGAGAATGATTTTGCACTGTGAAGGAGTTCATCCTTGCCTCTGATAAAAGCAACTTAAAGTTTTCCATTAATTTGAGAATTTTAATTTGAAACAGACATCCTTTAGGTGCATCACCACAATTGTTATAAGATTCTCTCAACATTATTAAGACTATGTAAATACTATGAAATGGCATTTTATTAAATTCTGCATACTTTAAATTTTACTTCATTTTTAATTTATTCATCTAGAATAGATAATAGATGTTAATTTAGAATGACGAGAACATGAGTTAATCAATGACTTGTCATGATTATCATTAATGTCTTTGTAATCATCATCAACAAATAGGCTCTTGTGGTTTAAATGAAGATAATGTACAACAAACTCAATGACTGTGACCTTGTCCTACGAGGCTTTTGCAAGTAGTAACAATCCATATAAATGCCAAAGTATAAAGAAAGAATAAAGAAAAACATCTAATGATATATTCTTCATTCTAATCAATTAAATAACTAATCTCTAATAGCTTGCAGAAAAAGGTTTTCATAAGTGACTGAAATAAATATATTTCAGGAAAAAGATCTGGTGAGAGTGCAGAAATCACTGGACTAAGGAAATGATAGGACTGGAGAGATAAAATATATGTTTAAACTAATACAATGGCTGTAAGGGCGAAAGCTGCTTAGAGATGAAACAATAGTTATCATTGAAATAAGAATATTTGGGAATGTAATATTGTATGAAGACTGCAAAATAGCTGAGAAATTGAAGAAAGTGTGGAAGAGTAATGTTGCTCAAGTCAAAAGAGGTTTGAGATTGAGAGCCTGGGTAATGTGGGCAAGGGTTTAAAAGTGATGATTTAAGATGTTGACTGAAGCATGCATTAAATGTGTCAATTAAGGTGTTATTGGTGATATTTTCAGACAAACTATAATGATAATATAAAGAAACAATTGCAGAGATATAATGAATGAATATGAAGTTAAAATAAAGCAAATCCTAGATAGCGTAAATATTGCTGTTTCTAAAAGTTTGGCTTTAAAGAGAAACAGGAAAAGAGTTACCTGCATGCTAAAGAAAAAATCAAGAGTGGTCATTTCATCGAATAGGTGAAACAAGTATTTACAACTTGAAGGGAAATAAATCAAGGAATGGAGAATGGTTAGACTATGAGAAAGTAAAGAGAAATGGTATAAGGTGCACCTCATGGAGTGAGCTCACAAGGAGGGGAAGGGGACAGACTGAGAGCACAGGCAGGCAAATAGGAGGACTCTACCCTCAAGACAGGAACAAGGAGGCCACTTGGGATAGAAACTCACTCAACACATGTGTCCATCATTGACAGTAACCTGGAAGAACTAATTGTAGAAAGGGCTGCTACAAACATTTGGTATGTGGCGATTTACCATATATCCTTACGGTAAGTGGTGCTAGAAGTCCTATCCAACATAATCAGACAAGAAAAGGAGATCAGGGTGTTCAAATGAGGACAGAGGAGGTCAAACTCTCACTCTTTGTGGATGATATGAACTCATAGATGGAAACCCCCCAGGGACTCAACTACAAAATTCTTAGAAGTTATCTAGGAATATAGCAGCATCTCAGGATACAAAAGCAATACCAAGAAATCAGGAGCCTTCATATAAAGCAACAACAGTCAAGCTGATAATGAAATAAAAGACTCTATTCCTTTTACAGTGGTGCTAAAGATGATGAAATTTATGGGATTACATCTAATAAAGGACATGAAATATCTATATAAAGGGAACTATGAAACCCTGAGGAAAGAAATAGCAGATGTTAACAAATGGAAGAACATAACCATGCTCATCACTGGGAAGAATCAACGTTGTTAAAATGTCCATACTACCCAAAGCAATGCATAGATTAAATGAAATACATCAAAATATCAATGTCATACTTTGAAGAATTTGAATAAACAGCACTTCATTTCATATGGAACCAGAAAAAACCAAATAGCCAATATAATTCTTTGAAAATAAAATAGGGAAGCCTCACATTACCGGACTTCAGGTTATATACTACAAGTCTATAGTGATCAAAACACATGGTAGTGGTACAAAAATAGAGACATAGATCTATGGAACAGAATAAGAAAGCTAGAGCTGAACCGAGCCACATAGGTCATTTGATCTTTGATAAGCCTAAGAAAGGCATGCACTGGAAAATTAATCCTTATTGAAAAAATGGTGCTGGGAGAACTGGTGAGCCACTTGTAGAAGACTGAAAATGGACCACATCTCTCTTTATCGACAAAAATTGATTCTGCTGGATGATTTAAATTTAAGACACAAAACAAAACAAAAACCTAGAAGAGAATGTGGGGAAAATGCTTGAAACATTGGCCTGGGAAAAGCTTTTATGAGAAAGAACCCCCTGGCAATTTTGTAACACCACCAAAAATAAATAACTGAGATTTGATCGAGCTAAAAATCTTCTACACAGCTAAGGGTGCCACAACCAAAGCAAACAGCCTTTGGAATGGGAGAAGATTTTTTCCTGTTATGAATGGAATAAAGCCTTGATAACTAGATTGTACAGAGAACTCTAATTAAACAGTAAGAGCAAACAACTCCACTGGGCAAGAGACTTAAACAGAAACTTCCCTGAAGATGACAAATGGCCAACCTACACGTGAAAATATGCTCATTGTCTTTAATCATCAGAGAAACGTAAATCAAAACTGCTCTGGGATATTACTTACCTCTAGTAAGATTAGCTCACATTACAACATCCCAACACTGCCCATTCTGGCACGGATATGGAGAAAAGGGGACACTTCTACACTGCTGGTGGGGCTGCTAATTAACACAAACTTTATGAACAGAAATGTGGAGAAACCTCCAAGATAAAAAAGTTGACCTTTCATTTGATCCTGCAATCCCAGTACCAGGTATCTACCCAGAAGAACAAAAATCATTTTACCACAAAGACATTTGCACCAGAATGTTTACTGCAACTCAATTCATAATCGTCAAATCATAAAAGCAACTCAAGTGCCCATCAACCCATGAATGGATCAACAAATCTGATACCATGGAATACTATGCAGCCATAAAAAGATGAAGATTTGTATCTTTTATGTTTACCTAAATGAAATTGAATTTCATTTTTCTGAGTCAATTATCACAAGAATGGGAAAAAATATCCAATGTACTCAATACTAATACAAAACCAATATATAAATCATTAAAAACTCATGATAAAACAAAAATACAGCCAGCAAGGGGGTAGGTGTGGAGGGAAAAGGAAGAGAGAAGGGGGGCGCATTTGGTGGAATTTTACCTAATGTACACAATCTCAGGGTGTTCAGCACACCCCCTGGATGGAGGGCTCTTCTACAATTTGAACTTTACTTTGGAAGTGAGAATAGTGTAACCTAAAAATTGGCACTGTCATATTAATTTGAAATAAAAATACAACAATACATGTATTTAGGTATAAAAATTGAAATTTCTAAATTCTTATGGGTAAATACAGAAAAGTAGGTAACTATGATCTGAGTCTTGGAATAGGTGAAGTAGGCATCACAGAGTGCCCCAAATTGAACTGAGTTTGACAGAGAGAAATTTGATTGGCATAAAAGGAGGTGGATAAGAAAAATTAGAAAGAGCCTGGGCAGGAAAGCAGACACGGCGGGCCGTAACATACCGCCGCACAGGGGTGAGGGTGCACTGTTCCCAGATGATATTTGATTAGCTATGCAAAGGATTTACCTGATAAAATGTTAAAACATCATCTCTTCCTTTCTGCTTCCTATTTATAATAGAAAAGGCTTGGTCTGACCTTGTATCTATCAGGGCATCGCTAAACACTCTCCTTCCAGCTAGAGATCAACCGTTTACAATAACAGAGGATTCACAGTACTTCCTCTCGGAGAAACAGGCAGTTTCCAGAGTAGTATTTCAAACATGTAACTCATTTGTACAAACACTAAAGATGTAATTGATAAACATTTTTATCAGAATCATGTCTGAGATTTTGTGCCTTTGAATAAAATCTTGTTTTGTTTTTTTTTCAATTTTGTACATTCTTCCTTGTATATGATGGAAGAGGATTTCCATAAAGAAATAAATACAAATACCAAGAAATTTACTCATATTGAAAAAAAGGTTGCCATTGAAACTACCAATTTCAAAGAAATTCACTCATATTGATGATTGGCTTGAGATATTAATCTCTGTCATTTTAATCTGAAATAATTCAAACGTCCTGGGACATATTCTGCTCTGTATTTATAATTAGCATTGTGAATATTAGAGAATTTGTGAATTCATACAATATGTGTCCATTAGGTCACTGGTGAACATTCCCTCTGTCTATACATCTCCTATCTGTCAGGGAGAGAAAGCCAAAAAGAGAATTGAATGAAGAGGGAGGGCTAGGGGTCACTCTTTTCCCTAACCTCCTTCTCATTTCATAATCGGAGGTCTTGATAATTCTTTAAAATGAGTTTTGAGTTTCCCCCCCCCCACTTTGGGAGGAATAGTCATAGCTTTAACACGTTCTCAAGGCTAAATATCATTGCTTCAGTGTTAGTAAAACCATAAAACCAGTTACATTACCTAGGACAAAATATCTTTTGTTTTAGATGACCCAACTAAAATGGTGATTAGATAAGATGGAATGTATTATTGTCATATATGAGAAGTAGATTCGGGAGAGTTATTAGTAAACTAAAAATGGATTATTCTCCTGAGTTACAATAACTTATCCAAATAAACAACATTTCTGTTTCTTAACCAAATCTGAAGTTAAGGAAGGAAAAAAAAAAGTAAACTTTCTTACTTTCTCTCTGGTTCTAAAAGAGTTGCAAAGTCCTTTCAGATATTATCTTTGAGTTATTCTTTGGAGCTGAAACACAAAGGATGGTATTATCCTGCTATTTACAGAAATGCAGCTACCCTGGGTACACGGTTTGGAGTCAGTTTAAAGGAGACAATTTCCTCCAGGTCTGGCTCTTAGGAGAAGGTCTCCCTCTATTCTCAAATCAGATTGACTCTCCTCTTACAAAGCAAAGCTTTTCAACCGTGCAAATCTCATCCCCAGAGCTAAAGATCAACCACTTTTAATAAAAGAGGATTCACAGGAGTACTTCCCCATAGAGATCCAGGCAGCTTCAAGAGTAGTACTTCAAACAAGTAATTTACTTTTATAAACAGTATAAATAAAACAGAAATAAGAAGACATTCACAGACTTACAGCATTTTGCTTTTTTATAGCACTCCAGATATTTTACTTTATTTTATGCAGGAGGTCTGCACGCTGTTAAGAGTTGCTTATCTCCGGGAGGTCTCCAAGCTGTTCAGGTGTAATTCAGATAAGTCAAGTGTTACTCTCTCTTGGAAGTTTTATTTATGATATAGCCTCAAGGTGGTACTCTTGCTATCTGAACAATTATAAATTAGTAGTTATTTCAGAGACATTTATTTTCAGAAGATGAGAATACCAATGATTTATTTTTGAATATCATAACTCCATATTGAAAAAAATATCTTTTGGGTGGTGCCTGTGGCTCAGCACCGGCCCCATATGCTGGAGGTGGCAGGTTCAAACCCAGCCTGGCCAAAAAAAAAAAAAAAAAAGAAAAAAGAAAATGTCTTTTATGTACTTATTTGCATCAGCATTTCTGAACTGTACTTCAAAAATTTACTGACATCAGTGAATTTTTAATATGCTAATGGGAATTTTAAATCTTCATGTGAAATAGTATACAGTGTTTTCTAAACTTATTGAGGACAAATATTCTATGGAGTGCCTTACTCTGGACTTGCATTAATGTGGTAAAATTTCTGGAAATATTGATGTCCGTCATATGTGAGTTCATGCAACACAACTTTCTCTGAGTAAACACTAAAGAAAAAGGCATATGAAAAGTAGTCACTTTCCCACTATCTCATCTACGCTTGATAGTAGATCTCCGAATAGAATTCAGATTTGACGTGAGCCTCCTTCTCATAATTCGTTGCCTTTAAGGAATTATTACAGGGCACAGTAATGTTCTTTAGAGGAGAAGAGACCA
>CAUYQV010111710.1:0-10035 GCA_963574575.1 Galagoides demidoff
ATCTGCCCCAGGCGCTCTGCTCAGGGGCCTTATATAGGTGTAATAGCCTAGCTGTGATTGGTCTACAAAATGGACCAATCAGGAGCAGGATTGAAAATGGACCAATCAGGGATGGGCACCAGTGTTTTCCCTTGATTGGCAGGTCCTCCAGCGCCGCTCTACTGGAACCTCTGGGGGAACAAAGCTCCCCTGCTTGCTCCAGCCTGCCGGGTTTTTTTGCCAGCTGCTGTCACCAAGACAAGGTGGCAGGTCCCCTCCCCAGGCCCTAATCGGCTGAGCCGGCTGGGGTGCCACTTTTCCGGCATCATTATTATCAAAAAGATAAAAATAAGAAATGATGAGGAGTGGAAAGGAAACATTCATACACTGTTGAGGGAATGGAAATTGTTCTAGCCATTGTGGAAAGCAATATTGAGTTGATGCTGTAAAGCGTAGAGGCTGGGAAAGGAGTAGGAGGAAGAAGTTGGTTAACTGATACAAAATTACAGTTGGGTAGGAGGAACGAATTCTAGGGTTCTATAGCACTGTAAGGTGACTACAGTTAATAATAATTTATATATTCAAATAAGCAGAAGAGTGCATTTTGAGCATCTTGTTCATGTGTTTAAAGCCTCCACATTTTTAAAATATAAGATTGATATATAGATAAATTTTTGTATATCCCAAATTGATGTATAGATTCAGCAAAATGTCAATCAAATTCTTACAGGGTTTTCTATCGTAATTATAACCTGATTCTAAAATTCATATCGAAATTCATAGGATCTGCAATAGTCAAAACACTGAAAAAGAACGACATTGGAAGACTAGTATTATCTGATATATGACTGCATCTTTCAATATAGTGTGGTACTGTCATAAAAATACACAATAGATCAATGGATCCTAATACAGAACTAAAAATAGACCAAATCATGTACATAGAAACTGACTTTACATCAAAATGCAAAGGAAATTAATGGAGGGTAGAAAGGAGACCACACCCACCCCGGGCTGGCAGCAACACAGTGCTGTCGACAGGTCACTCATAAGGGCCCTCACTGCCATCTGGATCCAGAAATGGAGCACGACCCATCCCAGAGGTTGCCATTCCTTGGAGGTCTGCTATCCACCATGTGTTTAGATGGTGAAGCTGTGGAAAGAAAAGACTGACTTCCTGCTTTAATTTTACAATGAATCCTGCAAATTATGTCCTTTGCCCTGAGAATATGTGTTCACTTTTTGTACATTCACTATCTTGATTGTACCAAGATTTGCACAGGTATATGAGTGTATTCCTTTGTCAAAACTTGACAAATCATGCACTCTCTAAGTAGGTGATGCTTATTGTAAGTTAGGTATGCCTTAACAAAACTGTGAAATTATATCTGAAATCCATGAAAAAGTAGATCATCTTATTACAATTGATATACTTGTAAAACCTGTAAAACATCCAGTTCTATGTATGATTTGGATAAAAGAAGAAGGTCTTCACACCTTTGAAAGGCAAATAAATAACAATACTTTCATCATTAAGAATAGGCTGTGCAACAATCAAAAATATAACCTAGGAAACCATAGCTTTTCATCTTATATTAACATGTTAATACAAAATAGTGAATTTATAAGATTTGTTATTTCATGGATTCAGCAACCATATAAGTCCACACTAGAGTTGTTTCACATCACCCCAAGGGATTTTTTGGTTGACATCAGGGTTAGATTAAAAAGAGAGAGAACTAAGTATGAGGGAGATGAAGTTTCTTTTAAACAAGTAATTCCAAATCTGTACTTCAAATACTCTAAAATACTGAGTCCTAATGTTTTCCCACTGACTTATTTGCCAGTCAGAATACATAGAGTATTAGCAGAATTGAATTATTTAATCTGTTCTATTTCATGCTTTAGTCTGGAATGCCAGGGAATTTATGCCCTAGCATAGCTTTAGAATTAATCTAGTATTGTTGTGGCGGGTGTGTTAGAATTTTGCTGTCTCCAAAATATCAACCTCTTCATTATAGGCATTAAAGAAGGGTGAGATTATCCAATTTAAAATATGAAAAGGGAAACTGTAAATGAGTACTAAAAAATATTACACATCTGTTTAAAAAATAAGATACTTTTGCTTGAAAAGACAGTATATCAAAATAGAATAATTGTTACATATAAAAATATGCAAATGTATTTTATATCTATATACCATGTACATGAACAAGGCAATCAATAAGTAGCTAACAATATTCAGATAACTAATAAGGAGACAATAAAAATATATAAGAAAATATTTTCATATATATTCATGATGTATGTCAATGCATACAAGTATTTATACAAAATTAATAAAAGAATTACTCTTTCAGAAATATCTTGGATTGGGGAAGTGGTCAAAGGTAACTCTAATCCTGCTTAAGTGTGAATTATTTTACAATGAGAAGGTTAACATTTACTATGTGTACCTAAAAATGATTTCCAAGATTATATATGAGTGTTCCTTGTGAATAATGAACAAAACTTATGACAAACAAAGGGGAAACAAATGACAAACAAATATCAGACTCTTCCCTAACTTAGAAGAGTTTTTTTTTTGAGACAGAGCCTCAAGCTGTCCCCCTGGGTAGAGTGCCATGGCATCATAGCTCACAGCAATCTCCAACGCCTGGGCTCAAGCGAGTCTCTTGCCTCAGCCTCCCAAGTAGCTGGGACCACAGGCACCCACCACAATGCCTGGCTGTTTTTTTGGTTGCAGCCGTCATTGTTGTTTGGTGGGCCTGGGCTGGATTCGAACCCGCCACCTTAGGTGTACGTGGCTGGCGCTTTAGCCACTTGAGCCACAGGCCCCAAGCCTAACCTAGAGTTCTAAGAGTCGGTAGAGGGATTTGTAAGAGCAAACATTCCAAAGTAGGACTTGGGAAAACTCACAAAAGATGTCCTAATGAAGCTGTTTATGTATCCTAACCAAAACTATGTAATGAATGCAGTTCCTCTTGTCCTGGAGAAGTGTGTCCTAAAGAGGATATTTCTCAGGGATCTCTAGTCCTTCCACAATGAAAATATATATTATAAGAAATTTCCTTTTATCTTCTTCCAAGGCAGAGAAGAAAGTACTAACTTATTGAAACTAACATTTGTTGAATGCAAGCTGAATTCCAGTTATTGTGCAAGTCAGAAAACTTCAAAATATGTGATATATAGCTAACTGCCATAAAAAGTTTTTGAATTACTCTGATTTTCCAATTATTATAAAATACACGCTGTATCATCAAATAAAACTTATTGCCCTGTACATTTTTCTACACTGCTTCACTCATATTTGAATGAAAGCTGCATATAAAATAAAGAAATAGAGGTGTTATTCGTTATGGTATGTTTCTAGCTTTTTTGTTTTGTACATTCTAGCCATCTAACACAACATTTTTTCCACTAATTCATTATATACAGATTTATTCTTTCCTTCTCTCTTTGTTCAGATGGCATAGAGTGGTACTGCTCTAGAACTCTGGACTGATGCAGTCTTTAAACAAAATGATTTTAGTGTCTGCACTTAAGGCTTATCTCTTTAATATTTCACTTGGTCTTAAAATAGAAGATCAAGGTAAAAATCACTGAAGCTCGCCCAAATGTCAGAATTGGTTTTGCTTGTAGTTAACATGAGAAAATGAATAGACTTGCACGATGTTATCACCAGGATAGTAATTTAATGTCAATTATGACTATATCCATTATCAAATGAAAATGAATGATAAAATTCATTCATAAATATTAAAAATAATATTTAATCTGAACATCTTTTTATATAGGTCACACATAAAGAGGTTATATATTTATAACGTTTAAGAAATACCAGTATTTTTGTGTATATCTAATTCATGTGCATTTTGCAATATATAAACTAGAAATTCATTTGACTTTCTATTAAAATTAAAATTTTTCACATTTCACTTATATATAATAGTGGTCCCTACCTGGCTCAGAGAGTGGTAATACTGATTTTTACTGTGGTATAAGAAAATCTAAAGTGTGTGTTTAACTTTTCGTGTGTCAAATAAAGCACACAGTCCATCATGATGAGAATAAAATGTATATAGTGTTAGTCTCAGAAAATACTCTTTTCATCACTTAATTAACAGAACTGAAAAAAACAACAAAACTGATTTTTCCCAAAATATGGTGATAGAAGATCTTTTTGCTTTGGTTGGAAATGACTTCCTTCATTTTGTATTTTTATAATTTGTCATGATACAGAATTAGGGATTTGAAAACATTACAACTAAAATGATAGTAAAAGTGGTGTTTAGGTATTTCTAAACAAAGACCTTCCACCAAAAGCAATAAACATTTGATAATTAATGTGTCCCAAGTAAGATGCTAAAATTTATATAAGGTCAATGCATAAGAAAATCTCTCTCTCTCTCTTTTTTTTTTTTTGGGCGGGGCTGGGTTTGAACTTGCTACCTCCAGCATATGGGGCTAGTGCCCTACTCCTTTGAGCCACAGGCACCAGAAAAAATATCTTTCTGAGTCTCATGTGATTTTACAAACATCCTATTACTATGTAAGTTATATATGTGTATATTATAACATATATATATAAGACACATTATATGTATGTGTATAATTGCTATACAATTTCCTCTGTGCCATATGTGTGTGTGTGTCTTTTAAAGTAAGAACATGGAAGTCAGAAGTGAAAAACAATGTGATTGCATTTTTAAAAGGATTGGATGTATAAATGGAGAGAACTCAACATTGAAAAAAGGGCATATTCAAAACACTTTAATATGCCAATAATCCATGATTGCTTCAGAAGAAAATAAACCACATGGAAGGAATTCAGAAGCTCCTGAACAAAGTGACTGCTGAGATAAATTCCAAAAAGGAAAATAAAACAAACATGCCATTAAAATAAGCAAATTTCTCCAACAAGTATTACCCTTAAAATAGGAAAATGGTACGTTACATTAAAGATCTCACCTAAAAGAGTTGAAAATAAAAGTTAATGATGCATAAGTTGTGGCTTATTCTTTACATGAATAAAAGAAAAAAATGGTGAAACTAATTATTGCCAGCATTTAGAAGAGAGCAATATAAGTTCAATTAACGTGTGAGTTCAACAGGATGAAATTCTTGGAAGTACAAACAGGTAAAAGTAACTGGGAAAACTGCTGGAGTAGTTCCAATGACTGGGAGGGAATCGTGCACATATTTTTAGATGCAGTATTGTTTTGGGTCATTAGAACATTTGTCCATATTAATTTTTTCCCAGCAAAGTAAATTGCACCCTTCATTAACACGTCTTCAGAAACTTAACAGTTCTGTTCTTTCTCAGCAAAAACATTTTGAAATTCTTGCTTTTTGTGTGGAAATCACTTTATGTTCAGTGATTAATAAAACTATAAAAAGTAAGTGTAAATAAAGTGTAAAAAACAAGATTATTTACTTCTTTTAGCCTTGCTCACCTACAGCATACCACAATGGGTACCCATCACTATTTTAAAAAAATTATTATTTCTAGTTTATTCATTAGGAGACTTGGAGGAGTGTGCATGTCTAGAGATTATTCTAATGAAAGCAAATCCATGTTCTCATTCAAAGCTCAACTTGGAAATAGAAGCTCAGTCCAGAATTATGTAGCTGGAGTTCCAGTTAAGAGCATGACCCAAACATACTGCTATTACATTTTAATTGAAAAAGTCCAATCACATAGAGTTTTCAAAGGTTTAAGATGTCTTTATTTAAAAAATAAGTCTTCATATTTTCTATAGGTTCTATATTGCATGTGTTGACGTTTAATAAAAACGTAATTGAGAAATTACTTACTCTTTACAGCAGACATGCTTTGACCCTGTTACAGGCAATAAAGGCCAGGAGATCTGAGAATTTCACCGAACAGTTTTACAGCAGTAGACAAAGCAGTTTCATTACCACTGGCTGAGTTTTCTCTTGTGAGTCTTAGGCAATTCTTCTACTGTCCTTATTGCAGCCAATTCATTATTTTAACCGTTTTCCTCTGAAGTCATGTTGTTTTGTTGAGTACCTTGGTTTGTCTTCACTCTCAAGGCTCCCTTTAACCTAAAAGTTATTCTGATGGGTCCCAGACAGGAATTCCTCTCAAAATCAATTTGAAGGCTGCAAAGATATTTAGTGCAGTATTTGGAATAAATATTACTTCTAGTTGAAACACCCATCCCTGAAGGGCAAAAACTAATATAGTCCAAGCAATATGCTGTTGGCAGATCTTAAATAAGCTGTATCCTCTCACGGGTTGAGAGGCAGATTGCTTATGCTTCATGAGAGCCAAGCTTCTTGCATCAGGAACATAAAGGATGAGCTTCTGTCCTAAAGGACCATTTCACAAATACTGGTATTTTTATAGTGTATCTCATTTATTTTTGTAACAAAACAATCTATTTTTCCAGTCTTTCCCACTTTTAACATAGTGATCTGATTTTCTCTTGTTCAAGTCCATTGCCTAAGGCAAATATCAGCATTTCAGGTGACATCTTGGTTGGGGTTATGAAGTGGATCCAACATCCGAGCAAGGTTCACAGAGAACAATTTGTTCACATACTCTAGATGAGTTACCCCTATAGTCATCAGTCGTCTTTCAGTAATTTACACACTGTGGCCTGAAATTTTTTTAAAAATTCAATTCTTTTATTCATAAATTTAGGAAAGGTTGTTTAGTCCACAACAGAGCTCAAATCCAAACTCAAATTTACCTCTTATTTGGTAGAAGTGTTTAACAAATGTGGGTTATGAACAATTGTGTATATCTCAAACGATTTGTGTCTTAATTCCCCTTATGTATAAAGTAATTGGGTTGATGTACATTGTTATGAGCAAGTCTGGTATTGATTCTGATCACCTGTGGTTCTCTGATCCCATTATAAACAAACAAAAAAAAATTGTCCGTTTTTCCATATAATATACTTCATGGCCATTTCTTAAAGCTTAGCTTTTGTTTCCAGTGAAGAATAAATAATTTTTGGTCTAAGATAATGTTAAAAATGCAAAATAACTACAAAACATAATACAACTAACTCCGATGTTCCACCATTGCAAGATTTATCACAAATATATTTTATAAATTACATCTTCCCTTTGAAAATAGAAGTAAAAATGATTATAGACTCTTTATATTAGGAATCCCTTAGATTCCTTTCCTTCCAGTGAAAAATACTATGAAAAATTTTTTGTTTGTATTTCTGATTCACAATTCATATGTTTATGGCATTATTTCTCATGAGTAATATGTAAGATTGCCTTATGTGTTGTAATTCTTGTCCAAATCATATTATTCTGTTTGAGTCAATCTGTATCTTTCCTCACCAACACTCTGGATATCTATCCGCTTGATATATAAAGATCTAGTTCATTCTTTTATGTTCCTGCATGATGACTTTTTGTTTGAAACTATTTTTGATAGTTGGATTGTTTTCTGGCTTGTAGAGTTAAAAAAAAAATCTCTTGCAGCAGAAATCCTTATAATTTTCCCTTTGCAAGAGAAACTTGCAAGAGGTTTTGAGCTTTAGGTTGGATGAATTTTCAATTTTACTACTATGAATTTTTATTTACTTACAATTTTCTATTTTTAAATATTATTTAAAATGAAGAATTCCTTTTGGTTAAAGCTATTGTAGTGACATGATCCTTCAATTTCTAAGGCATCCTAAGGCAATTTAACACAGTTTTTTTCTAACTGTAATGTATACACGGTAATGTATATTTTCCACAATAAAAGTGTATTTTATTATGTTGCTCAGGCTAGAGGGTCAGGGCTTCACCACACATAGCTCACTGTAATCTCTAACTCTGGGGATCAAACAATCCTCTTGCCACAGCCTCCTGAGTAGGTGAGACTATTGGTGCATGTGCAATTCCTGGCTAATTTTTTTAACTTTTTTTTTTTTTCTAAAGTTCAGATTAATGTGAACTTTAATGCACAATTCCTGGCTAATTTTTTTAACTTCTTTTTTTTTCTAAAGTTCAGATTATTGTAGCCTAACATGATTAGGCTACGTTATTTGCATTTGTTAGGCAAAGTCCAAGTTGTAGTTGAGCCCCCTTCACCCAAAGATTGTGTGCCCTAACCCAGGTGTCCTCAAACTACGGCCGCCTAGGACATTTATTCGGCCCGCCGGGTGTTTTCACCTCTGCTGCCTGTCCTACCTTAGCAGCTGACTCATCCCAGGGCCCACAGTCTGGCCCTCCAATGGTCTGAGGGACAGTGACCTGGCCCCCTGTTTAAACAGTTTGAGGACCCGCCTAAGCTGAGCCCATTAGGTGAGAGGTTACCAATCCTCTTCTCTTTCGTTCGTGTCTCCTTCCCCTCTCCTCCCCACTTGAATTTATTTGTGTTTTTCCGCTCATGCATTTGTTTATCTATTGGTTTCATATTAGTATTGAGTACATTGATTACTTCTTTTTCCATTCTTGTGATATTTTATTAAGGAGAATGTTCTTCACTTCCATCAAGGTTAATACAAAGAATACTTAGGTATTTACCTAATAAAGAATGTGAAGGATTTTTACAGAGAGAACTATGAATCCCTAGAAAAGAAATAGCAAAAGACATCAATAAATGGAAGAACATACCATGCTTATGGTTGGATAGAATCAACATTGTTCAAATGTCCACACCTAAAGTGGTCTATAGATTTAGTGTAATCTTCATCAAAGCACCAACTTAATTTGAAGAGCTTGAAAAAATCATATTTTGTTTCTTAGAGAACCAGGGGGGAAAAAAAGGGAATAGCCAATGCAGTTATAAGAAATAAAAAAATCTGGAGCCATCATGTTACTCGACTTCAGGTTATGCTACAAGTCTACAGTAATCAAAACAGCATGGTACTGACACAAAAATAGAGATACAGATCTATGGCATAGAATAGAGAACCTAAAAATGAAATCAACCACATAGTGCCATCAGATCTTTGATAAATCAAACAAAAGCATGCACTAGGGAAATAAATCACAGTTAACAAATGGTTCTGAGAGAAATGTTTAGCTACATATAAAAGATTAAAATTTGACTCTTACCTTTCATCACTTACAAAAATTGACTCTTGTTGGATAAAATATTTTTTTTCTATTTTTAGTTGAGATAGGGACTCACTCTTGGCTCAGGCTGGTCTCAAACTCTTCAGCTCACAGGATCCTCCCTTTTCTGCATTCCAGAGTGCTAGTTTTATGGGCCTGAGTCACCATGCCCAGCTCTATGGGTTATCTTGATGTTTGTTGTAAATGTTCCATTTACTTTTAAGGATTGATTAGGTAATGTACTCTGTAAACAACTCAATTGTTTAATTACACCTAGAAGTAAAGCAAAATCTAACAATAACAAGTTCTCCACTAAATTTACTTAACTGTAGGCTTCACAAAAGGTTGTTATTCTAAGTAATAACAGTAACATAAGATTTTATATCTTAATATTAAACTTCATTAATAAATTGAGAGATCATTTTTAATAAATGAGCTAAGCAACTTCTTCTGGAACAATTCGTAAGTAAAATCTTTTCCTCAAATATGATTTTTATAATCCTTCTGTAAGTTGCATTATTTATGTACACTTGAAGCATGAGTATATTAGCTTTTTATAACCTCAACTACTGTTCTGTAATACCAAAACATTATCAGCAATGTGAGCTTGTCTAAAAAAAATGAAGGTTTACTTAGTCAAAGTTATTATTAAAGAAAAATGTAATCCGAAACCAGTCAGATTGGGAAAGAATAATGAAGGTTACACATATTTAAATTTAATATTACTTTATATAAAGTAACAAAGGGCTGGACACACTGGTTCGTGCCTATAATCCTAGCACTTTGGGAGGCAGAGGTAGGAGGGTCACTGGAGGCTAGCAGTTCAAGACCAGCCTGGACAACATAGTAAAACCCCATCTCTAACAAAAAAAAAAAAAATAACAAGGGAGTTGCCAATAAAAGTTAGTGCACAGCTATAGTCCTAGCTACTTGGGAGACTAAGCAAGGAGGATCACTTGATTCTCAGAGTTTGAAGCTGCAATAAGCTGCCAAGATCATACCATTGCAGTCACTCTA
>CAUYQV010111711.1:0-26208 GCA_963574575.1 Galagoides demidoff
ATACTATCATGGGGTACAGTGTACTATTTCTGTATACAATTTGAAATACTTTAATCCAACTGGTTAACATAGCCTTCATGTCTTTTTCTTAGTTACTGTGTTAAGACATTTATATTCTACAATTAGAGAGATTCACATGTACCCTTATAGGATGAACCATAGGCATGATCCCACCAATCACTCTCCTTCCACCCACCCACCCCCCTCCCCTCCTCTTCCTCTCCCCTCTCCCCATATTCCTGGGCTAAAATTGGGTTATGGCTTTCCTAGGAAAGCTATAAATTAGTTTCATAGTAGGGCTGAGTACATTGGATACTTTTTCTTCCATTTCTGGTATACTTTGCTAAGAAGAATATTTTCCAGCTCCATCCATGTAAACATGAAGGAAATAAAGTCTCTATGTTTCTTAATCACTGCATAATATTCCATGATGTACATATACCACAATTTATTGATCCACTTGTGGATTGATGGGCTCTTAGGCTTCTTCCATGAATTATGGAAGAATTAGCAATTCATAATTAGCAATTATGAATTGGCCTGCAATGAACATTCTAATACAAATATCTTTATTGTAGTGTGATTTTTGGTCCTCTGGATATATACCTAATAGAGGAATTATAGGATCAAATGGCTCTGCCTCTTTCTATACGTGTGTGTGTCCTTAAGCTTTTCCCATGATTCCTTGAAGACTTAATTTCTTTTTCTATAAAACAGGGATAATAGTTCTCATTTCATAAAGGTGTCAAGAAAATTAAATGAGATAATGCTTGAGTATCAACTGGTGAGTAGTAATTACTTGATAAATGTTAGTTTTTAGTGTTATTATTATTCTTATTTATTATTGATATTATACCTTACTGATGAAGCTGGAAATAAAATCGTGGAGAAGGGATTCTCTTTTGGAACTTTTATTTTCTTCTGACATCATCTTGGGATCCAGCTATAGCACTCTTTTGAGATCTAGGAGTTTAGGATTAAAAAGAAAACAAGGATGGTGCTTGTGGCTCAAAAGAGTAGGGCATCAGCCCCATATACAGGAGGTGGCAGGTTCAAACCTGGCCCTGGCCAGAAACTGAAAAAAAAAAAAAAAAAAAAAAAAAGAAAGAAAAACAAAACAGGCTCGATCTGGCCCAGGTCTCAGCCACTGTACGTTAGTATTAGTGTGTATGCATGTGGCTGTGTGTTGCTTGTGCCAATGTGTCTTTATTTTCCATTTACCTCGAAAATTGATAGATTTCCAATTTAGAGCAAGGTGGGATCAGGAGGGAGAAGGAAAATGGAGCTGCCCATCAAAATTAGCAGGGAAGTGGGTAAAGGTCATTTGATCACAGCTTGGCTGTGCTTTGAATTAACCTGCATAACAGACTTGTTGAGTTTGTAGCTCTTTAAGGAGCGTATTAACACCAGGAGGGAGGCAAGGAGACACCTAAAGAGAAGGTCAATTTGTGATTGCTCCAATCGGCAGGGTTCCTGGAGAAACTTGGCTGGAGAAGTGGGGCTCTGGGTTCTTAGGGAGCGGAGCAAGGGAGGAAAGTCTGGTTCCTGGAGCAGGGGTGGCCCCTCAAGTCCTGCTGGCCTGAGAGAACCCTGCCAATGCGGCTGGGAGGGGCTCCGCCAGAGCTGGAGCTTGCAGCAGAAAGAGAATTAAAGGGAAGTGAGCACAGCACCTCTGGCAACTGCAGATTCATTAATTGTCTGTGGGGAAAAGAATGGGAGGCATTTATATGATAAAGACGCCGGGAAATTAGAGAGAGCAGCAGCGCTGTTTACTGTTTTTATTTTATTTTTATTATCATTAAATTGCTTCAAGTCACCTGTAATTTTCTTAGGCTGTCACAATTACAAATCTTTGAGGATTACACAAGACACACACAGTCAGAAAGGTATAATTTAAACTTTCAGAGGTCTGAGAGCCTCAGCTCCTTTTCATTACCTCCCTGGCAGTTGGCCCTGATAGGTTGAGTTAAAAAAAACCCCAAGCCAAGTTCCAGTACCCAGGCCTTGTGGTTTCACCACTAATGTGGGGTGCGGTGGACAGCTGTGCCCTGGAGAGAAGAGGTGTGACCTGGGGCCATGACAAGACTCCATATTCCTGCTTTGCCCCAGAATGGCTCTCTGCCCGTGGGTGAGTCACCTCCGGGCTCCCCAGCTGTCCAGTGGGGATATTGATCCATTATTTGCCAGATTGTGATTTGGCATATATAAGACTACGGTTCTGGGGTTCCGCTAACAATTCTCTAACACATCTGGGGGTCCTGCAATTCTGACTGAATGGCTAACTGGGGGTTAGCATCAGATTTCACAAGTTAAAGGTCAAGGTCACCAACAAAACCACTCTTACTTCAGACGTCAGATGCAAATGGGGTCCTCTAGTATATGGGAGAGAACAGAGATGTCTTTTCCTTACCTATCACAAGGGTCATGGCTGAAGCCCCATAACAAAAAACAGATTAACAAGAAAAAAGCATGCAAACATATTCAATACAAGTTCTAAGTGACATGGGAGCTTTCAGAAATGAAGGCTCAGGACCCAGAGAAAACTGTGTATTTTTATGAACAGTCATGCAGAAATGTGACTGGAGGACACAAGGGTGTGATATAATGGTAATAAACAGGGGGCAAGGTGGGGGACTTAGTAAGGCCTGTTTGTTCAGATTCTTCTTGGTGTGACATTTCTTTCCCCAGGACACCTGTCACATGAGGGTCTTGGGGCAGGGGAGGTCAGAAAGTGAACTTCCCTGGTTTTCAAGGAAAGGGGGTAAGGGGCATTGCAGTTTCTGTGGTCTGCTTCAGGAAGGGGTGGTGTGGGAGAAGGTCAGAGAGACCTCCCTGCTTCTGCAGTTTTCCCAGTTTCCTTCAGCTTAAAATACTCAGTATGCCAAGGGGCCATATTTTGGAGTAATGTTTGCTGAATTTCATAACTAGCCTACCTGCACTTATGTCTGGCATGGCTACAAATTTAGGGGTTCCCATGAGCCCCCTTCAGGTCCAATAATCTTCTGAAACAACTTACTGAAGGTACTAATGATTGCAGTTTTATCATAAAGGATACAACACAGGGACAGCCAAATAGTTGGGGTGGTAGTGGGGGTGTTGGTGGGTGGTACATGGAACTCCCATGCCATTTCCTCATGAAATCACCCTCCTAATACATAAACATGTTCACCAACAGAGGGTCCACTGAGCTTTGGTGTTCAGAGTTTTTATATGGGTTTCATTATACGGGCATGGTCGGTTCAATGACTGGCCATGAATTTGAACTCAATCTCCCCGGAGGATGAGGGTTAGGGCTGTAAATTCCCACACTCTCATCCCAAGCTCAGTCTTTCTGGCATGGCCAGCCTCTCCCTTGAAGCTGTCTATTGGGTTACCATCAGCGTACCCAAACTTTAGTATGCTCAAAATGGGTTCGTTATGATTAATAAAGACATTCCTATCAAAAAACCCCAAGAGCTTTCGAAGTTCTGTAACAGGAACTGGGGACAAAGACCAGGTGTGTTCTTTATTATAGCAGAGCTCCCAAGTTATAGTTTTCTTCTGAATCATATCAGAGCATGTTGTAAGTTCAGCTTCCAGGGTCCTGGACTTCCAGTTGATTCAGATACATTAGATCCCCCGAACCCACATGTCTCCACTTCCCTCATCCTCCCAGGTGATGTTGGTGGTGTCCATGGATCACTTGTTGAGAACTGCTGATATGTGAGTCATTACGAAAGTTTTGAGATACGCAAAAATCAAAAAATGTAAAATCTTTGTGAACAGAAACAAATGAAGCCCACCTGGTAACACCAATAAGTGAGCAAGTTGAAACGTGCACAGGTAAGTCAGAGAGGATGCTGTCAATTGTGTTTCTTGGAATAGAAATAATAGAACATGACACAGTCTGTCTCAAAACTTTTGTAGTAAACCTATGCCTAATGGAATATATGGTAACATGAGGAATTGCCCCCAAAGCAGTGATGTTCTCCCTAAACATTAGGCTTTATCATGAGGACCGTGGTCTCTTTGGAACAGACCGGATTGTTGGATATGTTTAAGTGTAACTGTCATTAAATATTAGAGCTGAAGGAACTTAGAAGCCTTAGGAAATCTAGTACCCTGGATTTCTTAGAAGAGTTTTTAGGAGCTAGGCAAGATTGGAAGATGAGGTTAGAAGTGGAAAGCAAGAGTCGGGCCATTCGTGGGGCTCCCTCAGTGACTCCACAGTATCCCCCTCCTCTTCCTGCTGTTCCCTTATTCCCTCCCTGTTCATCTCAATGATAGGGGAGCCCCCCTTGCTGCTCTTCCCCAACTCCCAGACCGACTATAAAGTGTGCAGTCCTGGTCCTCTACAAATCCCAGGTCTCAGCTGTGACCACAAAACTCTTGCAAATTTTCACATTGGTTTCTTGAACACCTCCCAAAGAACCACTTGGAGAATGAGACTGAATTGGTATTTGGGGAGGTGGGGTTGGGCAAGGAATTTGTGTTTTAAACAAGTTCCCAAGGACCCTAGGCCTCTTATCTAGCAGATGGCCTTGCCCCTAACTTGTGGTAAGCTCAGTGCAAGCTCAGAGGGGTCAGCACACTGGCAAGCAGTAGGCACTCAGTGAAAAGTTTATGAAATGAATGAGAGTATCAATAAATAAATTCAGTTTTCCAACTCTGCAACATGTGTGTTTCTACCGCTCATCCCATGTCCTGACCAAGGCCCCAGTGGAGCTTCTGTCCTCTCCAGAGGCTTGTCTTCCTACTCTGTTCCTCTCGCTTCCGTGTCATTGGTGTCTTCCTTTCCAGTGGTCTCTCCACACGGCCAGGTGTCCCCAGTCCTCCTTCCAGGATGCCTCCTGCTCTCTCTGTGTCTGTGTTTCTGATCCTTGCTGGCTACTTTCCCATTACCACTCTCTCTACTTCCTCCAAACCTCGCAGCCATCTCTGACTGCTCTTTCTCCTTCCTTTTCATATCCAATCTGTGCTAAATCCTCTTATTTCACCTCTGTTCTTTGTTTTGTATCTTCTTTCTTCTTTCCCTCCCCAGATGACTCCTTATGCTGGACTTTCATTGGCTCAAGTTTGGGCCACTGCAGTAGCTTCCTACTCTCTGAGGTCTGTCCTCCAAATTATCCTGAGCACGTGGCCCAATCAATCACTTTATGTTCTAGGTCTTCTCGTGCCATTACCCTATTCAGAATGCTTTTCGGACTCTCTACTGCCAGCAGAATAACACCCCCAATCTTTAGTCCTACGATTTGGTCCCCATTTATTTTTTCCAGATTTATCTTCCACGACCCCCCTAAACTTTCAGTTCTCTAAAAATCCTAGATTCCACCCTCCTGGACTGAACCTTTGCTGCATCTCCCACCTCCTCACCTGTATCCTAGTATCACTGTTCCCCTTTCAAGCTATTCAATGTCTTTCAACCACAATAGCACCTGTTCCTGGAAGCCTTCCTTCACCTGCAGACGTAAGGGCCATCCCACGAACCTCCATAGTTCATCACTGGTCTCTTTTATGATGTTTACACTCTGCTTTGCTTTGAGGTTATTTATGTGTGTGTTTTAACTTTCAAGATTTTCAGCTCCCAGAAGACAGGTGACAAGATCAATAATGGTGGGTCCAATGAAACTGACTGCTATAACTGGATGGACACCTACTATGTCCTACTAGGTCCTTTACACACACTAACTCGTAAACTTATGAGCATACGCTCATTTAGTTGTGATCTCCATTTTAGAGATAGGAAACTGAAGCTTAGAGGGACAAGCAAAAAGCTGACAAGTAGTAGGGATGAGATTCCAAATCATCCAGAATGATTCCAAAACCTGTTCTCTTTCTCCTCCACAATATGACCACCCAAAGCACAGGAACAAATCCCACATTCATTGAGTGATTACTGTATGCTGGTGCTGGCAGGGATCCCAAATTGGGCAAGACAATCCCACGAAATAATATATATGAAAGTGGCATAGCATCTGCACTAGGTGCTCAATAAATGCTAATTGAGGGGTGGGTGGGCATGGAATCGATCTACTCCATGCCTGTGCTTGCTTCCAGGGTAGAGGCTAAGTCCTCCTGTGGAGGGCTGTGGAAAGAACGCTGGGGCCTGAGATCTCATTCTGGCTCAGCCAAATGTAGTTCCCATGACCTTGAGCAAGTTCACAGCCTCTGCAAACCTCATTTCCTCATGGTGAAATGAAGAAGTCAGATGACTTTTTCTAAGGTCTTTCCAACTCTATTAGGTGAGGTGATGTAGGGGTCAATGAGTTGTAAACAGGCAAAGCAAATACAAACAGAAGTGATTATTTTAATACTTTAGATCCTTTCTGCAGCAAGGGCATTTCTCTGGTTTTTAGGAAGATAGAATAATTTCCTTTCAGAGGCCAGGTTTCTGAGGCTGAGGTTCCCAGCTCTCCTGGGCCAGTAGGGACACAGGGGCAGAGGACAAATGGCCACCACTCCCATTGCATGGGTTGGGGGGGCACTGCTTAGGGAGTCCTCCTGTCTCATGGGGCACTGGCTTCTGTGGGATCTGGCCATGCTCGGCTGAGAGTTAATTAATGTCTGCAGGGCGAGTTAGCAGAAATAACAATTACTTTGATTAAGGGAGAAAGATGACTATAAGTGTGCTTTACATAAAATGGACAAGAAGGAACACGGAATCGTCCATTTTGTCTCTAGTGCTGGGCCCACAGGCCTGGCCTTCCTCTGTCCTGACCCCTCCAGCTTCCCCCAGGATGTGAAGATTGAGACCACTGGGGGCTTTGTGGGTATGAATTTGAAAGGGGGCTTCCCTCCCGAGGGCTGCTACGTGCAGGCACCGTTCCAAGCTCTTCCCCTACATTCCCTCGTTAATCTGCACACCCACATTCAGAGGAGGGGGGAGCCCTCTGGTCACTCGACTTGTGAGTAATGGGACCATGGTTCAAGGGCAGGTCTGAATGCCCTGGGTGACAAAATGACTGCCCATTATCAGAAGCCTCCTCTTGGGGAAGTAGAACACAAGGAAGATGGAAAATACTGAGAGCAAAAGAGAAAAGAGGAATAAAGAGCAGTGAGGCTAAGAGGAGAAACATCTGAGTCCCAGTAGTCCTTGAACTTGCCACATTGGCTGCTGGAAGCTTTTTTTTTGCAGTTTTTGGCTGGGGCTGGGCTTGAACCCACCACCTCCAGCATATGGGACTGGTGCCCTACTCCTTGAGCCACAGGCACTGCCCACTAGAAGCTTTTAATGCTAACAAATGTGAAGTCCCTACCATGTGAGAGGCACGGTGCTAAGAAGCATTGCAAAACCAGTTCATTTAATATTCACAGTAACTGCACATGGTAGGTGTTCATGATGGTTAATTTTATTTCTGAACTAGACTGGGCTATGGGATGCCTAGATGGCTGGTAAACACCATTTCTGGGTGTGTCTGAGAGGGTGATTGAAGAGATTGGTATTTGAATCAGTAGACTGAGTAAAGAATATCTACTCTTACTTCTGTGGGTGGGCATTGAGCAATGTGTTGAGGGCCAGAATAGACCAAGAAGGCAGAGGAAGGGGGGCTCTGTCTTTCTGCTTGAGCTGGCATGTCCATCTTCTCCTGCCCTTGCACATCAGAGCTCCTGGTTCTCAGGCCTTCAGACTTGGACAGAATTACAACACCAGCTTTCCTGGTTCTCCAGTTTGCAGATGGCATATAATGGTCTTGTTGGCCTCCATAATGGTGTGAACAAATTCTCGTAATAGAATTCCTCTTATATCACTTTATCTGTAGCTAGAGATAGACATCTGGTTGGTTCTGTTTGTCTGGAGAATCCTGACTAATACAGTGTTATTTTGCATAGGAGGAGGTTAAATCTTGGAGAGGATGAACATTTTGCACAAAGCCATGCTGCCAGTGAGAGTTGCTGGAATTCAAACCCAGGTCTGTTCTACTTTAGATCACAGACTGGCTCCGCCATTGGGCTTTGCTGCCCTATTTGCAGAACGTCACAAAATGCTGGTAAGTCGAGCACTGGCATAGAGCAGAGGGGGAGGGGAGAAAGTGGGAGAGGTGGGGATGGCTTAGTATACTTGCTGAGTACTTCAAAGCGATAGCCCCTTGGCTGGGCATGCCATGTGTTTAATCTCATTTAATTCTCACAACACTCAGGCGAGAAAGGTATAATTGCCTACATTTTACCTACATTTTGCAGATGAGCACATTAAGGCTCAGAAATGGCGACTGATTTGCCTAAGGTCACAGAGCTGGTAAGTGGTGGACCAAGGATTCCTCTCCAGATGGGCCCAACTTCAAAGTCCGGGGTAATTAAAAATATAATTTTGTGCTAAATCAAATAGCAGCTCATACTAGATTCTATTAGAGGCAAGCTATAGCAGAGGCCAATATTTAAAAGTAAGTTTATAGTTGAAAAATTTACAATTAAGGCGAACATCAATTAAGTTATTTTTCTGGGAATAGAGAAAGGTTTGCTGTTATTGAATTTTTGCTGCGGCAGAATCGGGAGCCTTGTTTTAGAACCATGGAGTGTGTTCAATAAAGCAGGAGTTGGAGAGAGCAGCTCGGGGAAGCCGATCCAGGCCACATGCCCAGAAAGGGGGCTGTTCAAGAGCTTTCTGGGCATGGAGAGCAAGCAGGAAGCACCGCCAGGTTAGGCGCTGCCTGGGAGAGTAGTTTTGGCTTAGTATCTGCCAGAAAAGATGATATTCTCACCCCAAACAGGGACAGGAAACAAACTAATGTGATCACACATCTTCCTTGCTCAATAACCTTCAATGGCTCCCACTGTACCCTGAATAAACCTCATAAGCCTTTGCTTCAACTTTCCTAATCCTATTTCCCACTAAGCCTCCCCCCCCCCCATAAACTTCATGCTCAAGTTTAACTGGTCCACTTTGTAGTTCTAGATCTTGGGTTGTATTTTTCCCTTTTTCTTCTTTTTCCTTCAAAATCTACCTAGTAGATCACTGGTCATTCTTCAAGTTCCTTTCCCCGGCACCCTCCTCCATGAAGTCTTCCCTGATTGCCTATCTAGAAGCAAATTTTCTTTTGGCGCAAATGATGTTCTTGCCTCAGCCTCCCAAGAAGTTATGACTATAGGTGCCCGCCACAATGCCTGGCTATTTTTAGAGACAGGGTCTCACTCTTGCTCAGGCTGGTCTCCTGAGCGCAAGAAATCCACCCGCCTGGGCCTCCCAGGGTGCTAGGATTACAGGTGTGAGCCACTGTACACCACCTAGAAACACATTTTCTTCATTTACACTGTGCATATGGCACTGGTCACACAGTGCCTCGAATTGAGATTATTTATGTATATGTCTCATTCTTTCTGTTAGGTTTATCCTTCTTGTGGGCAGACCCAAAAGCTCACACCTGTAGGTGTATGAATTAACCATTAACTAATCAACTAAAAGATGAATATCTTACTTATGATGTTATTGGTGTTAAATAATGGTCAACATTTAAATTCAACAATTTAAGAAGACTTACCTTAGACTTGTGTAAAAGTTAGAGACTTGAAACATTTTAACTAGGTTGTTTGGTATTCATACATGAAAAATATTTGCTCATTCACTCATTCAAGATCCTCGGTGTGGAGTAATATTTTTTTTCCCTGAAAATCTCATTTGAAAGCTTGACAAGTTCCCTGTAAGATTGGGTCTATTAGGAACTACAAATGCCTTTGGTCCTCAGTGTTGTTTGGGCTTCCAGAGGGGTGGGGTGTACACATATGGGCCACATTTGCTGAGTCCTACATTTCACCAGTTACTATTCCACCCTTGGCTGCAGAAAGCGCCCTTCTGAGCAAGACTCATGGCTTGCCAGGATCCCTCTCCTCTTGCAGTTGGGTCAAGCCAAGGGAGAGAAATTGAAGGATGCTGCTAAATGCTTGGTAACCAGCCAAGTAATATCTCCTGCTTTCAACTCCCACATTGCACTTCGTGCATGACTGGAAGAAGTAGAAACTCACAGCCACAGAAAACCTCCTGCCAGTTTGCACAGCAGCGCTGACACCTACCTTGTCTCTAGCCTACTTGTGAGTTTGCTGAATTAAGTCAGCATTGTCACAACTTGAATCAGTCACAGTCATGAAGACAACCATACTCACTCTGGCCAAAAGCCAGGCACTTCTCAGCTTCATCATTCTCTGCACAAATCTGGACTTACCTGGATTAAAAAAAAAAATCATCCTTTATTGACTCACTCCTTGCTTAAAAGTTGGCGAGCAATCTCATTTTGAGTAGTAAGCAAGATGACATTTGCTCTGTCTGCTGTATCTAGAGGCAGTACACACAGGGGTTAAGAATGTGGGGCCTTGGGGTTGGCGTAAATCTGCCCAATGCTCATTACCTGTGGTTTTGTGGGGACTTTTTGTTTTTTTGGCAGGAGGTCAAGAATCTTGATCTTACTGTGCCTTTGTTTCCTCATCTGTAAAGCAGGACCAATGATACCATGCTTCAAAGCCATCCTGAGAATTAGATGAGCTAAACGTAGTGTCAGACAAATACCCTCAATGAGTATTGTGTCTTAGTACAACTGCCAATGGGAAAGTGACAGGCTCCGAAAATCTCCTATAACTGGCTCACCCCCTATATTAGTCAGGGTTCTCCAGAGAAGCAGATCCAATAAGTCACATAGAAATATATAGAAAGAGATTTATTATAAGGGATTATAGAGATCAAGAAGTCTCATGATGTGCCATTGACAGCTGGAAACCCAGGAGAGTCTATAGAATTGTTCCAGTCCAGGCCTAAAAGCCTGAGAACCAGGGGAGTTGATGGTTTAAGTCTTGGTCTGAGTCCAAAGACCCAAGAACCAAGAGCACTGATGTCCAGTGTAGGAGAAGACAAACGTCCCAGCTCAAGCAAAGAGAGAGAGCTTCCCCTTCCTCTGCCTTCTTGGTCTCTTTGAGCTCTCAACGCAATGCCCAGCCATAATGAGGATAGAGATATTCTCTACTCAGTCTATCAATTCAAGTACTAATCTTTTCCAGAATCATCCTCACAGACACACCCAGAAACAGTGCTTACTAGTTATCTGGGCACCCCTTAGCCCAGTCAAGTTTATATAAAATTAACTACCACACTCCCAAAGACGGAAGCATTGTTGCTTTGCTTTTTTTCCCTGAATGATCCCTCAACTGAAATTGAAACATGAAGGTTGTAGCATTTTTGGTTGAATGTGATCCTAATTCAGGCTTTCTTTATTGTTCAGGTGAATGTAATAAACATCCATTTACTGTTTCCTTTCAGGGAGGTGCTCTGCTAGGCTGTGAGAGTTCTCAAGAGTAAAAAGGTAGTGGAGACATGTTTTTACCCTTGGGGAGCTTGTACTATATTATGGTTTCTCTAAAGGAAAGGTGCCCAGCTTCTGTAAAACACCACCAAGTGTGAAAATGGTTGAAAATGAGATGCAAACCCAACAACTCGGTTGTTGGCACTAACCCATATCACTGTCCTGCCTTATTTTAATTATGGTTTCCCTTCTCTTACTAACATCAAATTAAAAAATCCTTGCCATGGTAGTCTAGCAACATTGTTATATTGTCACTCTGCAAATTATGTGGAAAGAACAAATTGTTTTCAGGGTAACTTTCAAGTAAATTTATGAGCTTATGGACAAATTGCCCATTATTGCTTTCAAGAAATTTTAAATAGTATGTCAATTGACTAATTTTCAACCTTCAAAAAAGAACACCATCTCACATGTTACTGGAGCATTAAGATTTATAAATCTCACTGCCATGCGTTTTCTCTATGAGTGCTTATGACATGCTGAAGAAGGTGGGATTATGTTCCACCTCAGTTTGGAGTCACAGACAGAAGCTGGCAAAGGTCAAACATCTTGCCTGTGTGTGTGCCCTGAAGAGGCTGGCAAAGTTTTGGAACCCAGGAACCCTGACTTCAAATCCAGTGTTCTTTTTGCTACATTACTCTGTAGTCAACTAGTTATGCACCATTTAACTAACATTTAATTAGCTGAAAGTAGAAAGAGATAACCTTGAAATTAATTCAAGTTAATGTTAAATGTTGCTAACTTTTTATTAGTTGAATGTTTCCATTAACTTTTCCAATGGCTGCTTTTTTGTACTCTCTCACAGCAGTGAACAAAATTGAGTAAGTGCTCAATAAGTATTTATCGAATAAACAAATAGCTTAGCTGGTCGGGTTTGGCTGCAGGGTGGGGTTAGGAGGTTGAATTGTTGAAGATAAAGTTGAGCATTTAATTCACTCTTTCATTTGTCAAGTATTTATTAAGTCTCTAGGGATAGAGCTCCATGGAGTAGAATATTGCACACATGTAGCCTTTGGCAAGTTTTTAACCTCTATGAGCCTCAGTTGCCCTGGCTTTAAAAATGAGGACTAATAACAGTACCTAACTCATCTAACTCATGGGATTGTCATTAGGATCAAATAAGATAATATATTTAAAGAGCTTAGTGTAGAAGCTGGTGGTGATGTGGTGCTCAATAAATAGTGAAGATAATAATTATCAATCTCTGTGTTATACACTTATGTGTAGTTCATACCCCAAGGTTCCAGAGCCTGCAATGAAGTGGTTTCTTGCACTCAGAAGAGCAGACAGAGAAAGCCACAATTAATTTGTTTCAGAGCCGAGGAGGGAACAGAGGGAAGTTATGGAAGCAGAGCCAAGTTTTGAGGTCTTGAGTGAGGAAAGGGCCTCCCCCCACTAATTTTAGGAGACAGTGGAGAAGGAACCTAGGAGCTTGGGTGGTGATCCCACGCGCCACAGTCCACATGGGGCCTCCACATAGCATCCTTGGGGAATTCTGTGTCCTGGGGCCCTATGTGCAGGGATACAGGGATGGAGGCTGGGATGCAGGGATGGAGGCTGGGATACAGGGATGGAGGATGGGATACAGGGATGGAGGATGGGATATGGGGATGGAGGATGGGATATAGGGATGGAGGATGGGATATGGGGATGGAGGCTGGGATGCAGGGATGGAGGCTGGGATACAGGGATGGAGGCTGGGATACAGGGATGGAGGCTGGGGTGCAGGGATACAGGGATGGAAGATGGGATACAGAGATGGAGGCTGGGATATTGGGATGGAGGCTAGGATGCAGGGATGGAGGCTGGGATGCAGGGATCGAGTGGGGTTGGTGCTCAGAAAGACAAAGCTGATCTGGCAGGGGGTAGAGAAATGGGGTCTTCTCCTCTATCCCCTCTGCAATAGAAGGAAGGACACTTGCCTGGGGTCCTGGAGTGTGCCTCCCTATTCTTGTGGGCCAGATGCTCTTACAGATGAGCACTGGGAAGGCAGGGGAGAGGGCCAGAGTCCTTGTTTCATCCACTGTCAGATAGAGAAATGGAGAGTGTGGGCACAGAGAGACCTTCCATTTTGACCCGGTCTGGGTGGGAAACACTGGATAGAGTTGTTCCAATGAATGAAGCTGCTGGTGAGCTCATTTTCAGCCTGACATTCATGCTGGACCCACAGCAGCCACCTTCCACTCTGCCAGAGGAAGTCTCTTAGGCAGGTGGTAAAGCAGCTGCCACTGATCTACCAGCAAGTGGCTTCCATTAGGGACAGGATGGCCATGGGGAGGCCAGGGGGGTGGCATGAAAAGTGCACAGCTTGGCTGACAGTTTCCTCTCACTGGGTTCCTAAGCCCCAGAGAGATTTTAGGGGGAGCATCTCTACCCACGTGGCAGTGGTCTTCACCCTCTGCCATGGGGAGGAAAGAGTAAAACAATAGTTTTCTGCTTGAATCTTCTAGGAGTCTGTGGGTTTACCCTAAATTGTCTTGGCTGCCCACCAGTTTTATTTTCCTTTCTCCATTTCTGTGTGTTTGGTGTGTCCCAGCTGTCCATTCTCAGTCTGTGTGTCTCCTGACCTTCCATGTCTGTCTCCAGGCTTTTCTTCCACAGCTGTGGTTTGAGCTGTGGTTTCCAGCTAGGGGGGAGCCATTGTACACTGCAGTGGTGGTGCTAGGACATGGGTGGGATTTTAGTGGTCTCAATGACTAGGGCAGTTATTGACTGTCAAGAACCAATATCTAGGGACCAGGGATGCTGAACACCCAACAATGAGTGGGCCAGTCCACACAAGAAAGACTCATCCCACCCCAAATGCCAATAGTAGCCTTGTTAAAAGTATAGGGAGAAAGGGATGAAGGTACTCAGAGGTGATTGGGCTCAAAGGGAATTGATTCACACTAGTCAGACTCACAAGAGACTGGTAAAGAATTGCAAAGGAATAATTTACAAAGAGCCTTTTCAGTAGACAGTAGAACTCTTTCTACCTGATATCTGGAGCACCCTCTTGTACTAGTTCAAGGGAGAAAGTGAATGAACAGTTCAAAAGGGAGCCTGGGTGGGGGCTAGTGGAGATGACCTGGGGAGACACCCATGAACTAATGACTTCCTTATCCCCAGAGAAAATGCCTCTGTAGATCCCAGAACACTTGTGTCAGTCCGCATCTCTGCCTATTAGCCAGTGCTGGGTGAACCCCAACAAACACCTGGTTTTGGGGCTGCTACCATTAAAGACCTAGGTAAGAGGGCCCTGGGGTTGTGCTTTAGGCAGCCCCACTTTGGCTGTCCTCCCACCTGGGACCTTGGAATTCCCTGCCCAAAGCCTCTTTCCCAGATCCATGGCTGGTATGCAGATCTCGGGGCCGAGGAAGGTCAAGGAGCAGCTGTGTTGCAGGGTGTGGGAAGACAGAGAATGATAGACACATGGTCTGAGCTCTGGGGTAAAGCTGGATCATCACAGTCTTTGCCCCCAAGGATTCCCAGGATCTATGGTCACATCCAGTCTTCTTGGGAAAATGTCTGTGTTACTTTGAGGCTGTTTACTGTTAGCTCGCCAGATCTTGAGTTTCTGTACAATGACTGTTCAGGTTAGGCACATGCATTTTGTTGACTTTTACAAATGTCCACTCTTCTTCTTCCCCTTCCTCCTTCAAAATTGTCTTACTCTGTACTCTGGGTAGAGTGCCATTGTGATATAGCTCACAATAACCCCAAACTCTTAGGCTCAAGTGATCATCTTGCCTCAGCCTTTGGAGTAGCTGGGACTACAGGCACCTGCCACCACACCTGGCTAATTTTTTCTATTTTCAGCAGAGATAGAGTCTCACTCTTGCTCAGGCTGGTCTCAAACTCCTAAGCTCAAGCTAGGAGTGCTAGGATTACAGGCATGAGCCCCCCGCATCCAGTCCACATTTCTTCTAAATGTTCTTTGTGGCAGATGGGAGGGGGAGGGAGGGTGAGTTTGAACTGGATTCATGGCAACTCCCCACAGTTACAATTATGAAGCTCTGTGGTCTCACCCCCCAGCCTATCTACTCCTATATCTGTTTGCCCCATTGTTTTGTTTCTTCTGTTTTCTTAAAAGTTCTACCTTTTAGGGGGCAAAACCATAAACTTATCAAATTGTAAATTTGCAGGGTCCTGTAGCTTCCATATAAACATTAGGGGTGTTGATGTTTTAGGCTGCAGTTCCAGCAGTTTCTTTGATCTTTTATTGACCAGTAAATTATTTATTGGATCTGTCATAAAGATAAACCAAGGCCTGTAAACTATATTTATAGTATCACAAAATTCTCCCCTCCTACCTGGCATCTTCAGATGTGGATTCTGGTTATGATGAAAATACAGCAGCCAGCGTAAGATCCTACCCCCCATCTGCCCACCACCTCTCTCGTACCCCTTCTTCATCGCTTCCCTTTGAGCTGTTTGCCTTCTTTCCACAATTTTGCTTCATTTTCCCTTCCCTCCATTTTTCGGAGTCCAAGGTGAGGTTTTTAGTGAAGGGTGTCATTAAGGCCCCCCTGTGCCTCCTGGGCCTCCGGGTGGCCACATCTCATCCTGGCCTGCATCCCAGGCTGGTCTCAGGTCCTCCTTGCAGAAACCCGACATCACAGGCCCCTGCCCACAGCTCTGAGCCTGACGGCTGATCTATTCCCCTGCAATCCATCTGCCTTGAAGGCCTAGAACACCTGTCAACTCCTGGGAAAATGAACTGTGCCCAATCGATGGCCAGTTCCAACTGACACTTTGGGTTGTCAGGAGGGGAGTTTATTGCAGAGCGCGTGTGGGTGTGTGTGCTCGGGAACAGATACTACCAGCCATTAGGCACCACCTTGGATTTTATTTTTCCTTCCTCAATTAAACTGGCAAGGCAGGGCAGACAAGGAAAGCAGTGGATCTCCTCCCGAACATCAATAAAACAAATTTCTCTCTGGGATACCTATTTGTTATTTGGATATCAGACTAACTGTAATCTGTTTCCATTTTCCTTCTCCATGTCCCCCGCCAGAAGCTAGAGGCTCAGCCGTGGAGATCCTGCTGTTTCCATTTGGCTGAACGAGGGGATGGATTAGACTCCTGTTTGCTATGCGGACGCTCCCATCTGATAGCCATTAGACGTGTCGGGAGAGCCCTGGAAACCTGTCTGTCCTATTTATTTGGGGTGTGGTGTGCTGGGATAGTGGTGGTGGGCTCGGATAGTGGTGGTGTGCTCTGGGGAGATGTCACTACTGCCTCAAAAATTCCAACACGGCTTTCTTTCTCTTTCTGCTTGGCAATAAATTGTGGCCCAAAGTCATTTCTATTCCAAGAGATATGCTATCAGGAACTGCTCCTGGATGCTACAGGAGAGACGCCTGGGCTGAAGGTGCACAGACTGCCTCCGAGGCAGAACTCTAGAAAGTCTGGAGTGCAAGGAGCACCATTGTACAGATGAGGAAACTGAGGTCCAGAGAGATTAAGTCTGCTTTCTTCTTTCCTGCTGCCAGTTCTTCTGAGGAGCGTCTTTCAGCCTAGCTGCCCCTGCCCACCCACTGCCTGTGAGCCCTGAGAAGCCAGGGGCAACGTGCTGTTATCTGTGCTCTGCAGCTGGTCAAGAAGGCAGGGCCATGTGTTCTATTTTGCTGTGCCCTGTAAGCTGCTTGCTGTACACCCTGAGTGACCGAGCCCTTGGAACCACCCGTGAGGTCACCACCCTCTATCTAGCTTTATAGTTAAGTCCTCACCACATGCAGTCTTATCCAAACCTCCTGGCTGCCTGAGCCATCTGGGTCTGGAGGTCCTGTGGAGGGCACATTCTTTCCGTGTTGGCCTCTGCCTCTCCTCTCCTTCCCGCTTGTCCCCATCCCGTCCCACCTCTGTGGGTTATATGTTGCTGAGGACACCTTGGTCCTCCACCGACTGCTGTGATCCTGGTTTTCCCCACTTCAGGGGACGACTCCTGGTTAAAGTGTTGTTTCCTTTGACACTGACAATCCTTCAGAACTGACGAGGCCTGTCTCTGCAGCTCACAGCTTGCCACGGGGCTCTCAACCCGGGGCCTGGGTGACTTGTCATCTCTTTTCAGGCGCAGGCTCCTGCTCCTCCTGCCGCACCAGAGCCTTAATCCTCTCCCTTTGATAACACAATTGTCTCCACTGTGCTGAGCAGCCCTCCTGGCGCGGCGGGGGGCTCCCAGCCCGTGGAAGAAATCGGAAATAACAGCAACAAAGCCCTTCTCAAGAAAAGAACAGCATCCATCTCCAGGTCCGGGCTCCTCCCCTGCCTCTTTCCCGTTAGCAGAAAAAAAACTGCTAGCAGAGAAGCAGCACAGAAACTGGGAGAAGGGCACAGGGCTGCAGACAGAAGGCTCCATTTGCCAACGCTGTTCCTAGAGGGATTGTTGATTTTCCTACCTTAGCAGCACGCCCGAGAGAGCTGGCTCCTGCTCTGGTGCCATGAGGGAGCAGGTGTCCCCCCGGCAGAGCAGGCTCAGTTTCCAGAAGCTGGCAAAGAGTTGCTGGGCCTTGAGTGGCCCCGTTATTACTCCTCCTTGTGATGCCTTGGGACTCAGCTCTAGGAGACAGGTAGCTGGTAGGAATGGGGGAATAGTGTGGGGTTTGGAATTCCCAGTGATCTTTCTATGATGCCAAGGGCTTCGTGTAGAATGTGTTTACAGGTCCCTCAAGTCGCCCCAATGTTCTGTATGTCTTGGGGTTTCTGCTCGTTCCTCCAGCCTCCAGGCAGGGCTGCTTCTGAGCGTCTCTCTGTTGGGCTGTGAGACCTGCCACGCCAAGGGCACTGGGCCAGCTTCAGGGTCTTGTGGGCAGCTCCTCGTAGGCAGAGAGGAAAACCTGGGGAAAAGAGGCACAGATCTGTGCAGTCACTAACTGCCAGGTATGAGTTTTCCTGACCCATAAAATGCATTAATAGACTTACTGTTGGTGATCATCACGTAATCTATGTAAAAAATGTACTTCTAGTGCCCCCACATCCCCTGCCATGTGTTGCTGACCCCCAAATCTGAGGATGCCTCCTGCTGTGGGCCCTGGGGGACCCATGACTATGAAAAGTTGGCCCTTGGTACCCATGAGTTCCGCACCCCATGCACACTGTGTTTTATTAAATCATAGCTGTGTACATTAATGCAAGGTACATGTGAAATTTACTAGGTGTAGAATATAAATGTCTTAACACACACTGTGTTTTAGACCCATGGTTGCTAGAACTGTGCATACCAAGGGCCGACTGTACTAGGTAATGAGAAAGCTCTCAGTGCAGCTGTTGTTGATGCCTCTTGGGTCTCGGTTTCCTCATCCGTCAGGTGGAGGGTGATCTCACTTGCCCTGCTAACGTCCATGTGATTATAGGGTCACATGAGGAGACAGGCATGAACATTCTTTAGAAGCATGGAGTCTGAGAGAGATGGTTATTGTAACCTTTTATACCCATGTGCCTATCACTGAGGGGAGAGGAAATAGGATGAGATGAGCTTTAAATGGTTTCCAGGCTGCCCACATCCCTTGCTATCCCCTCTTGTGAGTTTCGTGGCCCCTGCTTGTCTTGGCCTCACATATTCCCCAGGTTTTGTTGTGGCTTCTTTAATAACCCTGTCCCAGGACCTAGTGTGATTGGCACACATGATTGACAAGAAGGCTCTAGGAGATCAGCTTCTCTCCATCTTCTTCTCTTGCTATTTCCCCCTTCACAGCCCTAGTGAATCTGAATTCCTACTTGTTGGAAAGTGCCACGCTTTCTCGTGCCTCCAGGCCTTTGCACAGGGTGCTTCCTCTGCCCATGAACTCCTACTCATCCTTCAAATCCTGGCTTGACTTCCTCAGGATCCTTTGGGTATCCCTGATCCAAGCCTGGCAGTACATTTACCTCCCTCTACTGTAACTGGCTCCTCGCTTATCTATGTTTCCCACTTGACTGTGAACTCTATGAGGGTAGGGCCATGGCTGTTTTGTTCTCTGGGACATTCTCAGCACCCAGCACGGTGCCTGATTAATAGCAGGTGATCCACATGCACCCGTGTCAGGGAGGAACAGCAGGCTGGCTAAGGACAAAAGACCCAGTGGACTCTGCCGTGTCTCTTTACTTACACATGTTCTGTTCCTTGAGTGTTTATTAAGTCCCTCTGTGAGCCAGGCTGCCCACTAAGCCCAGGAAGGTCCTGGGCTGCAGAGCGGCCTGGGCAGGTGTAGATAATGAACACAGATAGCCTGTTAAGCAGAGCAGTTGAGAGTCAGATGAGGGGGCCCTGAGTGGAGCCCTCTGCACCCCACCCAAGCCCCCCAGACTTTCGCCCTCTCCCAGATTCTTTCAAGACCAGTCTGACCTTGGTCATTCCCAGCAGCGGTGTCTCTGCCCTAGCCCAGGCCTCACCTGGTTTCTATTTCTACCTTATCTGCGGAGTTCTCAGGCTGAGCAGCATCAGTGTGGGAAGAGAGAGGCAAGACTGCACCCCGCTAATCCAGCAAGGGGCTCTAGCTCAGCTCTGGGAAGTCCTACTGGAATATTAATATTCTGAAGAGGAAGCCAGTGATTACATTTTAGACTTGCAAATGGGTTTGGTAAATAGGCTTTGCTGAGAGGTGGGACGGACAGCTGGACCAGCCAGTGATAACAGAAGCAGCACGTGGCAATTAAGGAAGATATCTGCTCCTCCAGAAAGGGGACTCTCCAGGGGGTGCATCCTGGGGAGAAATCTTTTAAATGAATTCATTTAGGTGGTTCTTACCTTCCTTCCGAGTAGACATCCCTGCGCATTGTGCTTACTGCCTCTGTCTGAAGACCAGAAGGGAAGAATGCACCCAACAACAGGAAGACACATTCATTCACAGACATGGGTGCCATCCATCCATCCATCCATCCTCTCAATAATATGTACTGTGCACCCTTTCCGTGCCAGGCATTATACTGGATTCTGGAAACACTGCAGCAAGGAAAACTTTTATTCCCCTCTCTTTCCTCCAAATCAGGATGTGGTCCAGACCCAGGACAGAGATTGGAACACACTTAGCTGTTCAGTTTGCCTTTTTCAGACCCAGGTCACTTTTACGTCCCAAACTGAGGTTCGCACAATGGACATGTCACATGGACACAGGTTGGGATGCTCTGGCCGTCTGACTATCTTTGTGGTCCCAGAACCATTTTTCTAAAGAAAAGAAGCCAACATCACACAGATGATCTAGACCTCTGGCTCGTACAGAGGTGCCCCAGCTCAATATGGTACCTGGTACAAATTAGAAACAAGGACACTTTCCTCGAGACTCACCACTGCCATCTGCTGGAAAACTTTCACAATAAATACACAGGTCCACAGGGCCACCATGTGAGTGGTGTCCCCTAGATTTGTTCAGCACATCTCCTGCCTGCCTGTGTGAACTTGGTCTATTTAGTATGATCGACCCCGCAGCCCCACAGGCCAGTGGCTACTGCTAAATATCTCAAAAGAAAGTTGCTATATTAGGTCCAGCCCTAGAACACCTGAGAAGCCAAAAATCCATCTTTTTTTTTTTTTTTTTGCTATTAGCATGTATTTCTGAAGTTCTGTTAGATGGAGGATGACTGAGGCAGAAATTTACACTATTCTAAACTACATGTGAACATCGAAGGTGGAAAATTACCTAAAAAGATCTAATTTTCCTTTCTTTCTTCCTTATGTGTATCTATCTCTCCTCCATGCTAGAGACGATGGCATCACCATTCAAACACACACAAAACACCTGGCCAAGAACGATTCCCAACTCCTTGGCTCCCAATACTCACACATTCTTTGGAGGAATTCTTGGAGTATTTTTTAGTTAAGATTAGTTGCCTTATAGTTTAATATGTAAGAATATATCTCTGGTCTGAAACCCCTTTGTCCACAGAGGAGGTAGTCTGCAAAGCAATGGATTTAATCAATAAAATGAAAACCTAAGTTTGCCTTAAAGAATACTAAGGGCTTCTATTTCCAACCTCACATGCACAGCAATGAGCACACCCATGCACACACATGTACTTGCCTACTATGTGCAGGGGGTGGGAATAGATGAGCCAGTGCATTGCCTGGTGCCTTTTGCCCACTGTGTTAATAAATGTGGAATAAGGCTGGGTGTGGTGCCTCATGCCTGTAATCCTAGCACTCTGGGAGGCTGAGGCGGATGGAATGCCTGAGCTCATGCATTCAAGACCATCCTGAGCTAGAGCAAGACCCCGTCTCTAAAAATAGCTGAGTGTGATAGTTGGAGCCTATAGTCCCAGCTACTTGGGAAGCTGAGGCAATAGAATTGCTTGAGCCCAAGAATTAGAGGTTGCTGTGAGCTATGATGTCACAGCACTCTACTGAGAACAATAAAGTAAGACTGTCTCAAAAAAAAAATGTGGGGTGATGAAAATGTTGGTGATGCCACCATTGACTGGGAACTTCCCTTTCCTGAGCTCTGGGTTCCTTGCAGGTAAAATGAAGGTGTCAGCTCTGTGTGATATCATTGCCTACCCTAAAGCCAATGGTTTTGTGGAATGAAGGGAGGGTGTCCAGGAGCATGTTCCCAGGGGCTGGTGGCCCCAGCTGCAAATGTACCTACCAGGCCCTCATATGGCAGGAAAGGGCCGACCCAGGAGCCTGATCGGAAACACATTGCCGGACTGAGCATCCTTGCACTGCCTTCTTTGGCCTTAGGAATACAAGGACTGGATGGATCCCTTCAGCTGTGAAAGCTGTCACCTGCTTTCTGCCTTGAATTCTCCATCTTTTCCCTTACTTATATCCTCTAAGCAAACACACCAGGCCTGGCAGTGGGCATCAAGTAGGGCCAACACTGCTCTGGGATAGTGCTGGTCAGTGAGATGTGCCAAACCCTAGAACTGAGGGGTTCTAGGAGTACCAGTGCCTTGTGGGACTTAAAGGCAGAGGACACTTTACCTGGTCCTGGCTCATGTCCATCCAAAGATCTGCTTGGGCCCTGAATAAACACTCATTAAACCTCCTGTGCGCAGGCTCTGTGTTGTAAGCTGTGGGACTACACAGATGAATGAGATGTGATTTTAGCCTGAAGAGCTTACATGAACCACTCACCCCAGCACAAGGCCAAATGTGTTACCCAAATGCCATGTGGGCTCAGGAAGTAGAGTGTATCCCCAGCTAGAGATTAGGAAAAGCATCCCAGGTTCCTGGCATGCAAGGTGGTGCTTAGAGAGCAGGTAGAATTTTAGCAGGTCTTAAGGACCTACTGAGGACTAGAGGGAGATGTTTTAGTAGATGGTAATCACTAGGAAAAAGATGGGGAGAAAGCACATAGCACTGCTGGCCATGTGGTAGGTCATGAAGTTGGGCTGCATTTAAATGAGAATATAGGACAGGGGGGTTACCTAGGGACTCATCAGCAATCAAAGTCAACCATGGTTAGTGTGGTAGGTAGAATAATGACCCCCAAAGATGTCCATGTTATAATCCCTAGAACCTGTGAATATATCACTCTCTATGGTTGAAGGCACTTGTTGAAGGCAATTGTTATGAAATTAAGCACCTGAGATGGGGGCATTACTCTGGATTATCCAGGTTATCACAAGAGTCATCATAAGAGGGAGATAGTTGGGTCAAAGGGATGGAGGACCATGGGATAACAAAAAGAGAAATTAAAATGATGTGGCCACAAGCCAAAAGATGCCATCAGCCTGTAGTAGTTTGAAGAGGCGAGGAGCGGATTGCCCCCTGGAAACTTTTGAAGGGACACTGTGCTGCCCACAGCCTGACTTTTGCCCCTTAAGACACACTTCAGACTTCTGATCTCTAGAAGTGTGAGATAATAAATACCTGTTGGTTTTAACCATTTAATTGGTAGTAATTAGTTACAGCAATAATAGGAAATGAATATGGTGAGAAATGCTTCAAGCGTTGTGGTTTCTAACCTAAGGCAAGTTATTTATGTTTTCCATCAGACTTCAGTCTTCTGTCTTTTAAGGGGTTTAAGAGTAATACTTATCTCTTAGGGTTTTAAGGATGAACCACAATTACATATGTAAAGCTCCAGCACTTGGAAATCATAAAGTAAGTTACAGCCTTGTGGAGCTCCACACTTCACGCTTGCGTGCCTTCCCTCCTCTCTCCAGCCTTCCTCCTTCCAGTACAGTTGTCTCACTCTCTCCTGTAGCTTAGTGACTTCAACAATAGGCTGCTGGAGCCTCCCTGGGTGCTGTGTTTCAGGTAAGGATACTACCCAGAGGACAGATCATTTAAAAGCCAGTGTGAGGGATTAGAAGCCTACTCATGGACCTCCCAGCATTCACAGTTCTTAACAGCTATTGATAAAATATGAATGTTTAACAACTTAGTTGTCTATTTTATGGTAATCACAAATAAGAAAACACATTCCTTTTAGGTACAACATGTAATGACTATAACAACCGAATCCTTGAGAGATCCACATGTAATTGGTGTGCTAAGTTCAGGTTCTGGAAGGTGCAGGAAGGTGCACACAGATTATGTTAGAATTCTGTTCCTGTGACAGACTCACAAATACATGTAGTTTTTATAAGCATATCTTTTAAACAGCTTTATTGAGGTATAATTGACATACCATAAACTATATATTTTAAAATGTACAATTTGGTAAGTTTTGACATATCTCTATACCTATGAAATTGTCACCAAGATTAAGATAACAAGCATATTCATCATACCCCTAATTTTTCTCATGTCCCTTGGTAATCCATTCTGCCATCTCTCCCTGTTCTCTCTTTCCATCTACTCCTTCCTGCCCACTCTCCTCACTGATCTGCTTTCTGCCACTATAAATCAGGTTACATTTTCTAGAATTTTATGTACACGGAATCATAGAGTATGTATTCTTTTTTTTTGTCTGGCATCTTTCACTCAGCATAAGTGATTCATCTATGTTACCATGTGGATCAGTATTTTAGTCCTTTCATTACTGACTTGCATTGCATTGTATGGACATACCACAGTGTATTTATCCATTCTTCAGTTGATGAACATTTGGATCATTTCCAGCTTGGTACAAATAAATCTGCTATGAACATTCATGTAAAATGTATGGGTATATGCTTTCATTTCTCTTGGGCAAATATCTAAAAGAGGAATGGCTGGACTTCATGGTAAGTATATATTCAACCTTTTAAGACCCTGCCGAACTGTTTTCTAAAATGGTTGTACCATTTTATATTCTCACCAGCAGTTTATGAGAGTCCCTTCCCAGTACTTCATATGGTCATTTTTTTTTTATGTTAGCCACTCTATTAGATATGAAATGGTATCTCATTGTGGTTTTAATTTACTCTCCCATAAGGACTAATGATGTTGAATACCTTTTCATTGCTTGGCTGCTATGTTTCCTTTGGTGAATCTTTTGCTTATTTAAAAAATTTTTATTTGTTTTATTATTGAGTTTTTAAAGCTCCTTATTTGTCATATCTAAGAAATCTTTGTCTAGCAGGTCCCATAGATCTTTTCCTGTGTTTTCTTCTAGAAATTTTATTGTTTTATGTTTCACATTTAGGACTGTGCTTCATTCTGAGTTAATTTTTATATATGGTGGGATGTGTGGATCAAAGTTACTTTTTTTGAATGTGGCTATCCAACTGTTTCAGCACTGTTTGTCAAAAAGAGTACAGTTTCTCTACTGAATTGCCTTTGTATTTTTGTCAATGTGAGGGAGAAAAAGTACCATCTTTTTTCACCTATTGCTAGGTTTATGGCTGAGGTATCTATAATAAAAGACAGATCAACAAGCAAAAAGCATCACAAATTTCTTTTTATGATTTTGAATAAATTTTATGTGACATGGAAGCCTTCTGAAATAAAGACCCAAAGAAGAAGAACAACCTGTATATTTTTATGTTTTTGTTTGGGGAAGAGTGGACAGTCATGCAGATGTGTGACTGGACACAGGGGCTATGATCTGATGATAATAAACTGGGAGGACTTAGCAAGACCTATTTGTTCAGATTCTTGTCTATGTCCTTGTGTCCTCAGAGATAAGGGCATTGAGGGTCTAATTCACTAATTAAGAGAAAGGTCAGCTAGCTTTTTTGGCCTGCTTCAAGGGGAGAAGTGGAAAAGGACGGTAGGAGTGACCTTCTTGCTTCTACTGTTTTCTCAAATGCAAGATACCATATTTTGGGGTAGCATATTCTGAATGCCATTATCAAAAAGTAGTTGTCCACTGACAAAGATTCTTTGTTTGCCAAGCTTTAGTTAGGCTGCTGAAGTTTCTCCTAGGACTATATGGGCACTTCCTTATAAAATCCAGTTTTTTTCTTTTTTTTTGGAGATGGAGCCTCAAGCTATCCCCCTGGGTAGAGTGCCATGGCATCACAGCTCATAGCAACCTCCAACTCCTGGGCTCAAGCGAGTCTCCTGCCTCTGCCTCCCGAGTAGCTGGGACCACAGGTGCCCACCACAACGCAGTAAGTAACAGACCACTCTTGATAGCTAACGAAATATCTTCACTCTTTACCCTTGGTACTGATCACACTGGCCTGCCTTCAGCAGGAATCCTTTTAGGATGATTCAGCCAGAAATGCCCCGAGAGTTGGTGTCTTCTCTTAGGAATTTCCCATCTACTGGCTTCTTTCTTCCTTGGCCACTTATCCCTGGTGTCTTCGGAATATATCCTAATTCCATTCTTTGCTCTCTCTCTACCTATTGCGATAGTCTTGAATAAAATTTGTCTTCACTACTTTAACAGGTGTCCAGCTCTTTGATACCATAGTTGGAGCCCAGAGAGTGATACCTCAAACTTAGGTGCTTTGGCATGCCCAGGACTTTTTTTTTTCTTGTAATAAAATAATTTTAATGAAGTATTTGAAGTAATTTTAAACATCTGATCAATATGACTATATGCAAATATGAGAATATGCTGCACTTAACAAAAAAATAAAGCTAAGCATTTAAATATACAAAACAACTTTGGATATAGATCTCTTCTTAAAGTACTCTTAACATAGACATAATTTATAGCATTTTACATAGTAA
>CAUYQV010111714.1:0-10004 GCA_963574575.1 Galagoides demidoff
GCCTGTGGTCCCAGCTACTTGGGAGGTGGAGGCAGGAGACTGGCTTGAGCCCAGGAGTTGGAGGTTGCTATGAGCTGTGATGCCATGGCACTCTACCCAGGGGGATAGCTTGAGGCTCCATCTCAAAAAAAAAAAAAAAAACAGTGAGATGGGCTTGGCACCTGTAGCTCAGTGGCTATGGCGCCAGCCACATGCACTGGAGCTGGTGAGTTCAAATCCAGCCCAGGCCTGCCAAACAACAATGACAACTACAACCAAAAAATACCCAGGCATTGTGGTGAGCACCTGTAGTCCCAGCTACTTGGGAGGCTGAAGCAAGAGAATCGCCTAAGCCCAAGAGTTTGAGGTTGCTGTGAGCTATGATGCCATAGCACTCTATCCAGGGCAACAGCTTGAGACTCTGTCTCCAAAAAAAAAAAAAAAAAAAAAAGAACAGTGAGATGATTAGTGCTATGGGAATGGAACAGACTAGGAGAAGGAGTTATAAAATGATATCAGAAAGGTAACCAAGAACCATTAGATGTGGCCTAGAGGTTATGGAAAGGACTTTGCATTTTGTTCTAAGTGGTATGGGAGACAGATGGCAAGCAGAGGAATAACATGATAACACTTTAGTAGTCTGTGTAGGGACAAAAGTAGAAGCAAGGAGATTAGTTAGGTGGATGTTGCAGTAGTGTGAGAGACGGCAGTGTAGTGGTGAGGGTGGTGACGGGGATGAAAGGTGGTAAGGTTCTGACAGACGGATGTGAGGTAGAACCAAGTCAAGGATAATTGTAATTTTATAGCCTGAAATACTGCAGGATTAGAGGCACAATTTGCTTAGATGAAAAAGATAGGTGGAGAAAGACATAGTGGATAGAGAAGCAAAAGTTTGATTTGGTACACATGAAGTTTTAGATGCCTCTTAAACATTCTCATATAAATGGAGAACCTGAGTGGGTAGCTGGATATATACAAGATTTGAATTCAGCGAAGAAGTCAGAGTCTGAAATAAAATGGGGCAGGTCAAACCAAGAGATTGAATGAGATCATCTAAAGAATTTAGGCAAAGAAATGAGTGAGTCTAAGGACTAAACTCAAGACATTTCAAAATGTCTAGATGGGAGAGATCCATAGCAGCAAGCAGAAGGGAATGAGAAGCCTTGAGAAGGAAAAAACCGAGAGAGCAGGGTCCTGTGTGTCAAGAAAGAGGAAATGATTACCAAATGCCTGTTTTACAAAGATCTGTCATTTTTTCTTTCTTTTTCACTTTCTGCATAGTCTTTCTTTTTCAATTCCTCTGCAGATGTTTCTTGGTGGGAGTGCCCCTAGGTTTTTTATTATTGTCATTCTACCCCATTCAGGCCCATTCCCATATCATGATATTTTCCCTCCCTATCTTCCCAGAAGCCTTAGATTGGTCATGTCCAGGAACAGGCAAGCTATGACATGGATGAAATTGTTTAAGTGATAATTAAACATCTGTTCCAAAACCACCTTTAGGTCAGTTTCTACAGAATGGCTTCTGTCCATCCTCATTCTTTCTGCCAAGAATTTCAGGAACCAAAATCACAACATTTAAAAACTGCTGTTTCTACCATTGCCATAGTTTAGTGGTATGGTACACAAATGGGCAACATTTCATCATGGAAAATCACTGGATTTGAAGTCACAGTATTTAGGACCCTGTCCTGACATTTAACAAGATGGTATATAAGCTTGGAGAAAACATCTCTCTGGCTCTTAATTGAACTTGGTCAAGATTAGTAAACAAATTGTCAACCTGTGACCCAAGTAAGAAAAACACCATACAATCATGGTTGTTCGCTAGACTACTCACTCTCTTATTAGTTTTCATGATTTGTTTTCAGATTCCTTTGAATTCTCTAGGTCCACAGTGATATGATCTGAAAACAGTAATTTATCTCTCCTTTTCTAATCCACATACATCTTATATACTTTTCTTGTCTCATTGCTTTGGCTAAGACATTAATTCATTAATGAATGAATTATCAATTAATGAATTAATACTATTAAACACTGGAGAAATTCTTTTCTAATTTCTGACCTTGAGAGTTTTGCTTCTAAAAGTTCAGCATTAAGTTTGATGTTTGCTTAGTTTCCGATAAATTTTTAAAATTAGAATATACATTGAATTTTATCAAAGTTTTTACTATATATTCTGAGATGATCATATATTATTTTGCATTTAATTAATGTGATAGATCACACTGATAAATTTTAATTTTTATTGTCTTGAGACAGAATCTCACTATATCACCCTTGGTAGAGTGGCATGGCATCATAGCTCACAGCAACCTCAAACTCTTGGGCTTAAGCAATTCTCTTGCCTCAACCTCCCAAGTATATGGGACTAGAGGCACCTGCCAAATGCCCAGCTGTACACTGATAAATTTTTATAATATTTTATAATATTGGTCCATTCTCATATTCCTTGGATAATTCAGAAAACTCAAGAAGAAAAGGGTAATCTATTATATTTATCCACAGTTTTACTTTTTCCATTGTTATCTCTTTATTCCTAAAGTTCTAAATTTCCTTCTTTTATTGTTACTTTCTGTTTTGAGATATTCCTTTTGCCATTTTTTTTTAGGATAAGCCAGTTAGTAACAAAATTCTCTTAGTTTCCCTTCACCAGCATATGTCTTGATTTTACCTTTATTCCTGGGTATAGAATTCTAGGTTGACAGGTATTTTCTTTTAACAATTGAAAAGCATCATGACACTCTTCTGCCTTCAATGATTTCTGATAAGAAATCATAAGACACTTACATTGTTTCATGGTTTTTCCCTGTAGGTAATATGCCATTTTTCTCTAGCTATTTTCAAGACTTTTTCTTTATCTTTAGTTTTCACAATTTTGATCATGATGCATATTGGTGGGAATTTATTTGGGTTTCTACTATTGAGGATTCATTTAGTGTCTCATAACTGTGGGTTTATCACATTGCCAAGTTTTGAGAAATTTCCATAACTTTTTGCAATTTTTTTTATTCCCTTATTATTTCTCCTTTCTTTGTAAAACTCTGGTGACCCAAATATTATAAATCTTTTGTTATTGTCCCATAGGTCTTTGATGCTCCATTTTCAGTGCATTTTCTGTTGTTCAAATAGGGCATTTCCCATTGTCTATCTTCAAGTACACTGATTCTTTGCTTTGTTATCTTGATTTTGCTATTAATCCCATTTTAATTATTGTATTATTCAGTTCTAAAATTTCCCTTTGGTTCTTCTTTGTATTTTCTATCCTTTTGCTTAATATTGTCTAGGATTTTTAAATTTGTTCATTCATTTTATAATAAATGTGTTCATAATTGCTTGTTGAAGCATTTTAAGGATGGCTTCCTAAAATCTTTGTCAGATAATTCCAACATCTAGGTCATCTTGGTTTTGGTGTCTTTTGATTACCTTTTTTCATTAAAGTTGAGATTTTCCTGATTTTATCCAGGATCCCATCAAGAGTTATCTTACTAGAACAAAAAAGTGCTCCTGTCATCCAGGGAATTCCAAGTGATTTATGAACTCTGTGTCAAGAACTGGGTCAAATACAAAACAGGGGAAGATGCTCCTAGCACCCCATCACTTAGGAAATCACAAGTGGTTTTGTTACTTTATGTCAGATATCATAGACAAAAACTGAATATATATTTCTTATTATATCACAACATTATAAGCAGATAGTCTTTTATGATCCTTGTGACTTCCTAATAAACTTACCTGTTTATCATTATGAAATGCCCCTCTTTATTTCCTTGATCTAAAATCTACTTTATTTGATGTTAATAGAGCCACTCTAGCCTTTTGCCTAGTGGCTGAATGTATGTCTTTATTCATTCATTTACTTTTAGCCCATATATATCTTTAAATTTTACTTCTTGTATATAGCATATAGTTCAGTCTTGGTTTTTTATCCATTTTGACAATCTTTGCTTTTTAATTGGAATGTTTTATCTATTTAATTGTAGTGTAATTATTGATATAGTTGGATTAGGTCTATTATTTCATTATGTCTTCTACTTGCTGACATTCTTTTTGGTTTTACCATTTCTTCTTTCCTCTCTTTTTTTAAATTTCAAGTTAATATGAGGGTACAAACAACTAGATTACAGTTTTTGCACTTGTTAGGTATTCTTTCCTCTCTTTAAAGGAACTATTATTATTAGAATTTTTTCAGAATTCCATTTTAGTGACACTGTGGACCTTTTCTTTTATTTTCTTTCTTTTTGTAGAGACAGAGTTTCACTTTATTGCCCTCAGTAGAGTGCCGTGTCATCACACAGCTCACAACAACTTCCAACTTCTGGGCTAAGGCCATTGCCCAGAATGCCATTGCCTCATCCTCCCAAGCAGCTTGGACTACAGGCACCCGCCACAACGCCGGCTATTATTTGGTTGTCGTTGCAGTTTGGCTAGGGCTGGGTTTGAACCCTCTCTCCTTGGTATATGGGGCCGGCACCCTACCAACTGAACCATAGGTGCTGCTCAACCTGTTGACCTTTTAACTATTATTATTTGCATTCTTTCCTTTTAAAAAAAAAAATTAAAGCTAATGCAAGCTTCCAAGGCAGCAAGGGAAATTGCCTTCTTTTCTCTTAGAGACAGGATCCAGCTAATCTTTTCATTATTATTTCAATGTATTACAGGGGTACAAATATTTTTGGTTACAAGTATTGCTGTTTAATGCTTGAGTCATGGTTATACGAGTGTGCCTGTCACTCAAATAGTATTTATTGTATGGTTGGGCAGATTTTTGCCCATCCCTTTTCCATTCTTCCTCTTGTTTGATTTCCATTAAGTTCTACTTTAAGCATATGTGTGCTCTTCAGTTAGTTGCAATTTAATAGTGCATACACATAGTATTTGTTTTCCATTCTTTAGATACTTCACATGGGGATCATGGTGTCCAGTTTTATCCAAATGGCTGCAGACGGCATTCATTCATCCTTCTTCATGGCTAAATAGTATTCTCTAGTATATGTATACCATATTTTGTTAACCTACTCATGAATTGATGGACATTTGGGTTGATTCCACATCTTTGCAATTATGAATTATGCTGCAATAAATATTCAAGTACAGGTGTCTTTTTGATAAAAATAACTTCTTTTCCTTTGGATAAATACCCAATAGTGGGATTGCTGGATCAAATTTTTAGTTTTTTGAGGTAACTCCATACTGTTTTCCACAGAGGTTGTACTAATTTTCAGTCCAGTCAACAATATAGTAACATTCTTTTCTCTCTGAATCCATGTCAGCATCTATGATTTTTGGACTTTTTAAATAAAAGCCATTCTAACAGGGATAAAATAAGATAATATCTTATTGTGGTTTTAATTTACATTTCCCTGATGATTAGTGACATTGAGCTTTTTCTTTCAAATGTTTGTCATCCATTTGTCTATCTTCTTTTGAAAAGCTTCTTTTGATGTGTTTTATCCACTTTCTATTGGGGTTATTTGATTTTTTTCTAGGTGTTTCCTTGAGTTCTTTGTACATTCTGGTTATTAGCCCTTTATCAATGTATAGCTTGCTAATATTTTCTCTCATTATATAGGTTGCATATTTGCTCTGTTGATTATTTCCTTGGCTGTGCAGAAGCTTTTTAATTTATTTAAGTCCCATTCATTTAGTTTTGTTGTCATTGTGAATGCCATTGGGGTCTTCTTCATAAATTCATTGCCTGAGCTGATATGTGGAAGAGTTTTTCCAACATTTTCTTCTAGAATTCTTATGGCTTCATGCCTTACATTTGTGTCATGTACCCATCTTTAATTAGCTTTTGTGAGTGATGAGAGATACTGATTCTGTATCATTCTTATGCATGTAAAAATTTAATTTTCCCAGCACCATTTATTGATTAGGTGTTTTTTCCCCCAGTACATATTTTTGTCTGCTCTGTCAGTGATCAGTTGGCTGTATGTGGATGGTTTTATACATGAATGTTCTATTTTGTTCCATTGGTCTTTGTTCTATTTTGTGCTGATACCCTGATGTTTTGGTTATTATAGTATGGTAATGTAGTACCTCTGGTTTTGTTCCTTTTGCTTAAGATTACCTTGGCTATTTGGGCTCTTTTCTTGTTCCAAATGAAGACTAGAATTATTTTTTCTGGATCTGTGAAATACGATATTCGTATTTTTAATGGGAATTTTATCAAATCTGTAAATCACTTTGAATAATTTGGACATTTTGATGATGTCAATTCTACAAATCCATGAGCATGGTATGGTTTTCCATTGGTTTGTATCCTCTGCAATTTTGTTTCTTAGTGTTTTGTGGTTCTCTTTGTAGGGATCTTTCACCTACTTGGCTAAATATACTCCTAGTTATTTTATGTTCTTTGTAGCATTTGGGAGTGATAGTGAATCTTTGACTTGACTCTCAGCTTAACTGTTAGTGGTATATATGAATGCTACTGATTTGTGCATATTGACTTTGTAACCAACTTTGGTGTAGATCACTGGGTGACTCCATCATGGATCACTGGGTGCTGCATCCATCCTGCAGACTAGAGCCCATGAGATACTGGCAATACCCTATTTGTTCTTCTTTCCTTTGGAGCTATGGGGTTTGTGGGCTGCTTCCAGTCTGCCATTTTTTTCCTCCTGATGTCTCCTTCTGATGATGTTTTCATGATAAATGCTTGCAATGGCCCCAGCTAACATTCTTTTCATTTTTCAATTTTTTTTTTTTTTTAGTAGGGTCAACATAGTAACAAAAGGTCTTGCTGTGTTGCCCAGGCTAATCTCGACCTCCTGGCCTCAAGCATTCCTCCCCATCTTGGCCTCCCGAAGTCCTAGTCTTACAGCCATGAGCCACTGTACCCAGCCATTATTTGCATTATTTTCTTGGTAGTTTCTTCTTATCGGTTATTTGGATATCCTTTTTATAAAGAGTTTATTTTAGTCTCTCGACCACTGGGTTATCTGCCTAATTTTTATTGATTTGTAGGACTTCCTTTTATATTTTAGCTAGAAGATGCTTGAGAGATATATATGTATTGCAAATATCTTCTTCCACTCAGTAGCTTGCCTTTTTTTTCTCTCATTTTTATTTTGTGATTAAAATAACTTCTTGATTGTGCTGTAGAATACCCTAAGCCTCTACTTTTTCATATGAAAAGTAGGGTTTATAGTAGTATCTCACTCATAGAATTGTTATGAGGAATACTTATTTAATTTTAATTTTTTTAATTTTTTTTTGTTGGGGATTCATTGAGGGTATAAAGAACCAGGTTAAACTGATTGCATTTGTTAAGTAAAGTCCCTCTTATAAATTGTGTCCTGCCCCCAAAAGGTGTGTCACACACTGTGACCCCCCTTACCTCCTCCCTCCTTCCCTCTTTTTGTTCTCCTTTTCGCCCACCCCTTACCATGTACTAGATCATTAATTGCCCTCATATCAGAATCGAGCATAGAGGATTCTTGCTTCTCCATTCTTGTGATGCTTTATTAAGAATAATGTGTTTCACTTCCATCCAGGTTAATACAAAAGATGTAAAGACTCTATCTTTTTTTCTGTTTTATTAAGTCAAATACACATAGATCACGAATACATTCATGCATATGTGGGGTACAATGTGCTAATTTTGATTTTTTTTATACAATCTGATGTGGTTACATTGAACTAATCAACATAGCTTTCATCTCATTTACTTGATTATTGTGCCAAAACATCTATGTTCTACACTTCACAGATTTGACTTGTAACCTTGTTATATGCTCCATGTGTGTGGTCCTGCCTTTTACCCTTCCTCTACCAAACCTCTCCCCTCCTCTCCCTTCCCACTCCACTTCTCTCCTTCATCCTGGGTTATAGTTGTGTTCTATCATTCATAATAAATATAAGTAGGTTTCATAGAAGTACTGAGTACATAGAATACTTTTTCCTCCACTCTTGACACATTACTCAGAAGAATATGTTCACGATCCTTCCATGTAAACATAAAAGAGTTAAAGCCTTCATCTTTTTTAAGGCTGCATAGTATTCCATAGTGTACGTATACCACTATTTATTAATCCCTTCATGGGTTGATGGGCACTTGGGCTTCTTCCATGACTTGGCTATTATGAATTGAGCTGCAATGAATAATCTGGTGCAAATATCTTTCTTGCAAAGTGATTCTTGGTCTTTTGGATATACTCCTAATAGAGGAATTTCAGGATCCAACAGCAGGTCAATTTTTAGATCCCTTAGTGTTCTCCAAACTCCTTTCCAAAAGGGACGTACTACCTTGCATTACCACCAGCAGTGCAGAAGTGTTCCCTTTTCTCCACATCCACGCCAACATCTGTAGTTTTGGGGTTTTGTTATGTGGGCTATTCTATTTTTTTTGGCCGGGGCTGGGTTTAAACCCACGACCTCCAGCATATAGGGCTGGTGCCCTACTCCTTTGAGCCACAGGCACCACCCTCTATGTGGGCTATTCTTACTGGAGTTAGATGGTATCTCAAAGTGGTTTTGATTTGCATTTCTCTGATGATTAAAGAAGATGAGCATTTTTTCATGTGTCTATATACCATGTGCCTTTCTTCTTCAGAGAAGTTTCTGTTCAGGTCTCTTGCCCATAGTGAAATGGGATCACTCGTTTTAAGTTTAAGTTCTCTGTGGATTTTGGTTATCAGACCTTTGTCAGAAACATAACCTGCAAATATCCTCTCCCATTCTGAGGGCAGTCTGCTTGCTTTACTTACTATGTTCTTGGCAGTGCAGAAGCTTTTAAATTTAATCAGATCCAAGTAATGTATTTTTGGTATTGCTTCAATTGCCCTGGGGGTCTTCCTCATAAAGTTTTCTCCCAGACCAATTTCTTCAAGTGTTTCACCTACACTCTTTCTAAGAATCTTTATGGTTTCATGTCTCAGGTTTAAGTATTTTATCCAGTGAGAGTCAATTTTTGTCAGAGGTGAAAGATATGGGTCCAGTTTCAATCTTCTACAAGTTGCCAGCCAATTTTCCCAGCACCATTTATTAAATAGGGAGTCTTCCCCCAATTTAAGTTTTTGATAGGTTTATCAAAGATCAAATGACTATAAGTGCCTGGGTTCATCTCTTGGTTCTCAATTCTATTCCATATATCTACCTCTCTATTTTTGTGCCAATGCCATGCTGTTTTGATCACTATAGATTTATAGTATAATCTGAAGTCTGGTAGTGTGATTCCACCTGATTCATTTTTATTTTTGAGTAATGTCTTGGCTATTTGAGGCTTTTTCTGTTTCCATATAAAATGAAGTACTAGTTTTTCCAGATCTTTAAAGTATGACAAAGGTGCTTTAATAGGAATTGCATTAAATCTGTAAATTCCTTTGAGTAGAACAGACATTTTAACAATGTTGATTCTTCCCAGCTGTGAGCATGGTATGTTTTTCCATTTGTTGACATCTTCAGCTATTTCTTTTCTCAAAGTTTCATAGTTCTCTTTATAGAGATCTTTCATGTCTTTTGTTAGGTACACACCCAGATATTTCATTTTCTTTAGCACTACTGTAAAGGGAATAGAGTCCATGACTGTTTTTTCATCTTGACTATTGTTGGTATATATGAATGCTACTGATTTGTGAGTATTGATTTTGTAGCCCGAGACGCTGCTGTATTCCTTGATCATTTATAAGAGTTTTGTGGTTGAGTCCCTGGGGTTTTCCAGGTATACGATCATACCATCTGCTAAAAGTGAAAGTTTGATCTCCTCTGACTCCATATGGATACTCTTGATTGCCTTCTCTTGCCTAATTGCAATGGCTAATACTTTCATTACAATGTTAAAAAGCAGTGGAGACAGTGGGCATCATTGCCTGGTACCTGATCTGAGTGGAAATGAATTCAATTTTACTCCATTCAATAGACTCCATCTTTTTTAATGACTGAATAGTATTCCATGGTATACATATACCACAGCTTATTAATCCATTCCTGGGTTGGTGAGCATTTAGGCTGTTTCCACATTTTGGCGATTGTAAATTGAGCTGTGATAAACAGTCTACTGCAAGTGTTCTCTGGTAAAT
>CAUYQV010111717.1:0-13121 GCA_963574575.1 Galagoides demidoff
GATCCCAGCTACTTGGGAGGTGGAGGCAGGAGACTCGCTTGAGCCCAGGAGTTGGAGGTTGCTATGAGCTGTGATGCCATGGCACTCTACCCAGGGGGATAGCTTGAGGCTCCGTCTCAAAAAAAAAAAAAAAAAAAAAAAGGAAACATATTAACCATGATAACCCCTGTGCCTAATCAGGCATGGCACACAGTAGGTGCTCCATAAATGTGCTCAGAGATTTCCAAACAAATCCCTTCATTCAGGCAAGGGGAGAGTATGCTAGGCTTCTGAACAGCAACACCCAAACATACAGGTCACTTGGTGTCTCAGTGTGATGTTCCAGAATGTTCCAAATCTTCTCTGAGGTGAAAGGGACATTGTATATATACACACACACAAAGAAGGAGCCCTCTCATCCCCAATTTCTCTATGAAATATCCCCCCCGGCAGAAAATGAACCATTATTAAAACAACACAGCAACCGGCCGGGAAAACTCATTTGCAGGGATTTATATCATGTAGCCACGACTGCAGAAAGGAAAAAGGAAGAGAAGCTCCAGGTTTTAAGCAGTGGGTGAAAAATCACATTCCATCAGAGGGAGAACAGATGGGTGTATTTTTTTCTTTCTCCTGCTTGGGCTCAGAGTGAGGAATCTATGTCAGCTGTGGGTTTGTTCCTGGTGTGATGGGGTGATTCTGGGTCTCAGGGTACAAGGGATGGCTATGAACCACCAGGGATTGTCCCATCCTTCTGCCTACCCTCTCTGTCTCCTGGGCCTACTGGCTGCCAAATCTGAGCTCCAGCCCCACCTCCACCCCATTTTAATTTTTACGTTTTCTTATCACCCCCCTGCCCCCGAATTCCTGTTTCTCTTTATTCTCATCCATGGTCAATTTCCTTGAAGGCAGGGTCCTCCCTGTCCTGCTCATTGCTGCCTCCCCAGAGCACAGGACACATAGCAGCAGACGTGAGGTAATCCTCTGCCATGGCACCAGTTACCCCACGCAACTTTATTAGTGATGCTGCATTATTGATGCTGTACCATTTCCTTCATGGATGTATTCATGATCCTTCCACCCACAAAGATAAGGCCAGTCCATGGCCAGCTTTCTGGGAGCAAGATGGGGTGGGGAGATACAAATATGACCGGGTCATTCAGCCATGTAAAAGCCATCACTGGTAGCCAGGTGTGGTGGCTCACACCTATAATCCCAGCACTCTGAGATTTGAGGCTGAGGCAGGAGGATCGCTTGAGCTCAGGAGTTTTAGACCAGCAAACAATGGGCAGTGCAGCAAGACCCTATGTCTACAACAAATTAAAAATATATATATTATCCATGTATTGGCCCTGTAGTCCCAGCTATTGGGGAGGCTGAGGGCAGGAGGATCCTGTGAGCCCAGGAATTTGAGGTTGCTGTGAATTGTGATTGAACCACAGCACTCCGGCCTGGGTGACAGAGGAGGATCCTGTTTCTTAAAAAACAGCAACAAAAATTAAGCCTCTGTAAAGCTAAGGCAATGCTTCTAGCAGCTAGGGGCTGGCCTTCAACAAGGGCTGCCCCCAACAGTAGAGAGGGCACAGGTTTGCCAGGGTCACAGGTGGGGAGTGGTCAAGGGGCCTCTGGGTCCAGACTGCCTGGGTCAGATTACAGACTTTCTGTTCTGGAATCTTTCTTTTGCCTATCTGGAGCAATTATTTTCACTTCTTTACTTGGTCTGCCATTGAAGCTGGCCTCTGTGGATGCCAGCAGTGGGCTCCTGGGTCCTCTGGCTTGGATTGGGTTTGGCCGGGTGAATCCATGCAAAGGGTGTGGTGGGAGCATGGCGAGAGTGGGGTAGTTATTCCCTAGCTTAGCCCCTCACCCTATAGTCACTGTGGATCATATGTCAGCAAGTGCTGATAAATGTTAGCTATTATTACCATTATTTGCCACACTTGCCACCACTCTTTACTGCCTCTCTGACAGTACACCACAGATATACCATTGCTGGTGAAGCTGGTCTTGTTAACTCAGCTGCTTGGCTTGTTTATATCACCTACTGTCTGTTCCCTATAGGTTTGTAGACTGCTCTGGACTCAGCTCTGGATTGTTTATAAAGAGTTCATTCCCCATCAATCCTGCACTCCGCTGCCCATCCGTTTCTCGATGTTCCCATTTTCAAGTTTGCCTTTTCCCACTGTAGCACCAGTCCTTCCAGAGGCTGCACAAATGACTGTGGAATTGAATATTAGAGCCCATGTTCATTTCCTAGGGCTGCTGTAGTACATTACCACAAATTGGGTGGCTGAAAACAACAGGAATTTATTCTTTCACCATTCCAGAGGCCAGAATTTGAAATAAAGATGTGGGCAGGGCTGTACTCTCTCTGAAAACTCTAAGGAAGGATTCTTCCTTTTTCCTTCCAGCTTCTGGTGGTTCCTTGTGGCTTTATTGTCCCAAGCTCTGCCTCTGTGTTCACTTGGTCTTCTCCTCCTGTGTTTTTTCCCCTTTCTCTTCTACGGTCATTTATCATTGGATTTAGGGTTACCCTAATCCAGGATGATCTCATCGCAAAGTCCTTAATTATATCCACAAAGATACAAGGTCACTGCTGTGGGCTCAGCACCCATAGTATAGTGGTTACGACGCCAGCCACAAACACGGAGGTTGACGGGTTTGAAACTGGGCCAGGCCAGCTAAACAATGACAATTGCAACCAAAAAAATAGCTGGGCATTGTGGCGGGAGCCTGTAGTCCCAGCTACTTGGGAGGTTGAGGCAAGAGAATCACTTAAAACCAAGAGTTGGAGGTTGCTGTGAGCTATGACTTCACAGCTTTCTACCGAGGGTGACATAGTAAGACTTTGTCTCAAAAAAAAAAAAAAAAGTTACTGCTGTGATTTGAATGTATGTGTCCCTCCAGAATTTATTACATTGGAACACAGTCATAGGAGATGGTGATAAGAGGTGGAGGCCTTGGGAGGTAACTAGGCCATAAGGGTTCCTTTCTCATACGTGGGAAAGGGGGGTTGAAGAGGAGAATAAGTCCCTTTCTGCCCTTCTCTTCCCTTCTGTCATGTGAGGGCCCAGGATGTGTTCCCACTGAAAAGAGGATGGAGCAACAAGGTGCCATCTCAAAATCAGAGAGTGAGTTCTCACCAGACACTAAATCTACCGAAACCTTGATCTTGGACTCCAGCCACCAGAACTGTGAGAAATAAATTTCCATTACAGATGACACTTAAACAACATGAGTTTGAATTGCATAGGTCTGTTTATATGTGGATTTTGAAGTTTGCCTTTTCCCACTGTATCACCAGCCCTTCCAGAGGCTGCATAAATGGCTGTGGAATTGAATATTAGAGCCCATGTTCATTTCCTAGGGCGGCCACCCCTTCAACAAGACCAACTCCTCCTCTTCAACCTACTCAATGTGAAGATAATGACATTTCTGATGACCACTTCCAATTAATGACTAGTAAATATATTTTCTACTTTCTGTCTTCCTTATGATTTCCTTCCTTCATTCCTCCCTCCCTCCCTCCATTCCTTCCTTCTTTCCTTTTTCGAGACAATCTTGTTCTGTTGCCCAGGCTGAGTGCAGTAACATGATCACTGTTCACTACAACTTTTAACTCCTGATCTCAAGCTGACTTCCTGCCTCAGCCCCACAAGTAGCTGGGACTACAGGCATGTGCCACCATTCCTGACTACTTTTTCTATTTTTTTTTTTTTTCTTGTAGCAATGAGGTCTTGCTCTTGCCCGGGCTGATCTTGAACTCCTAGGTTCAAGTGATCATCTTGCTTCGGCCTCCCAAGTAACTGGGACTATAGATGCACACCACCACACTTGGATAATTTTTAATTTTTTCATAGAGATGGGGTCTTGCTGTGTTGCCCTGGCTTGTCTTGACAACTCCTGGGCTTGAGTGATCCTCTTGCCCCAGCCTCCCAACGTGCTGGGATTATAGGTGTGAGCCACTATGCCTACCATCATTCAGTTTTTTGAAGCCAGTGGAGACCCAGACCCAGAACACCCAGCTGTGACCCTTGAAGACTGCTATCCTCTCTTCTCCCTGGCCCACAGGAATGGTTCCCCTGCTGGGAGGGATGCATAGGCCCAAATGCCACCTTGTTTGCTCTCTATTTCCATGGAAGCCGAGCCCTTAGGAAGCCACCTCCTCTTCCCACTGTGGAAGAACTGGTGTGAGCACCCCCACTTTCCTCTAAGCTGTCAGAGAATATCCCCTTTCCTGCAAGCAGTTTTATCATTTCCCCTCATCCCTATTCTCCCTCTCCCGCCACAGTGTCAGGCTGGGCTGAGCAGAGTGGTTGTCATTTCTCTTTCATGCGTCAAAACTCTGCATTCCCTTCAACAGTTCGCTGGCTGGCCTCTGACCCATGGCTGATTTCTTTCTAGGGCTGACAGGTTGGGTTAAGAGGGAACGCTCCCCTGAGCCAAGACATACTTTTTTGCCTCCAAGTTGCTTCGTATCTCCTCTCACGGAGAATGTCCACAATTCTCTCTCCACATTCCTCCTAATGCTGCAGTATCACTTTCCCTTCCCTACCCTCCCTTTCCAAATGGCCTCCGCCTCAGGGTCAAGCTGGCCCAAGAATGTATTTAGTTTGATCTGTGTGGGTTAACTCTTTGTTTTAAAATTTTCTTTTTGACCTGTAATCCAAGCCCTCTGAGAGGCCGAGGCAGGTGGATTGCTTGAGCTCACAGGTTTGAGACCAGCCTCAAGCCAGAGCAAGACTCCATCCCTAAAAATAGCCAGGTGGCTTGGAGCCTATACTCAGTGGTTAGGGCGCCAGCCACATACACCGAGGCAGGTGGATTCAAACCCAGCCCAGGTCTGCTAAAACAACAATGATAACTGCAACAAAAAAATCAGCCAGGCATTATGGCACATGCCTATAGTCCCAGCTACTTGGGAGGCTGAGGCAAGAGAATTACTTCAGCTCAATAGCTTGAGGTTGCTGTGAGCTGTGACCTTGGCCTCCCAAAGTGCTGGGATTACAGGCATTAGCTACCATGGATAGCCAGATTAATCATTTTTAAGTGAATAATTCAGTGTGGTTTTTTTTCTTTTCTTTCTTTTTTTATTGTTTTATTGAGACAGAGTCTCACTTTGTGGCCCTCGGTAGAGCAACCTCCAACTCTTGGGCTTAATTGATTCTCTTGCCTCAGCCTCCCAAGTAGTTGGGACTATAGGCGCCTGCCACAGCCCTGCTTTCTTTTTGGTAGAGCTAGGGTCTCACTCTGGCTCAGGCTGGTCTCGAACCTCTGAGCTCAGGGCAATCCACCCACCTCAGACTCCCAGAATGCTAGGATTATAGGCATGAGCCACAACGCCAGCCAGTGTGGGGGTTTTTGTTTGTTTTGTTTTATTTTGTTTTATAGTCAAGAGTTATGCCACTCTCTACCTCTCTTTAATTGCAGAGTATTTCCTCCACCCTCCAAAAAGACCCATCTGCATTAGGTTCCCCTGTTAGCACTCCCCACTCCCCTTCCTCCAGCCCCAGGCAACTACCAAGCTGTTTCCTGTCTCTGTAAATTTGCCTGTTCTGGATTTTTTTGGTTTTTTTAGTTACTATGTTGTACTATGCTATAACATCACAGCTCATAGCAACCTCTAACTCTTGGGCTTTAGCAATTCTCTTGCCTCAGCCTCCCAACTAGTTGGGACTACAGGTGCCTGCCACAATGCTCGCCTATTTTTTGTTGCAGTTGTCATTGTTGTTTAGCAGGCCCAGGCTGGGTTCAAACCTGCCTGCCTTGGTTTATGTGGCTGGAACCCTACCCTTGGTGTATGAGCTACAGGCACCGAGCCTGGATATTTCATATAAAGGGAGTCATACATTGTGTGGCCTTTAGTGTCCACCTTGTCTCTTTTAGCATGTTTTAAGGGTCATCCATGTTGTAAGGTTAATTCTTTTATGGTGAAGCATACTAATCTTAAGAGTATAGCTCTGTGGATTTTTTTTTTTTTTAAGACAGAGTCTCACTATGTTGGCCTCAATAGAATGCTGTGATGTCACAGCTCACAACAACCCCAAATCCTTGGGCTTTAGTGATTCTTTCACCTTAGCCTCCCAAGTAGCTGGGACTACAGGCACCCACCCCAACACCCAGCTATTTTTGTTGTTGTTGTTTGCAGGTTTTGGGGTTTTTTTTGGCGAGGGCTGGGTTTGAACCTGCGACCTCTGATATATGGGGTTGGCGCCCTACTCCTTTGAGCCACAGGCGCTGCCCTGTTGTTGTTTTAGTTGTCATTGTTGATAGCTGGCCCAGGGCAGGTTCGAACCCACCAGGCTTGGTGAATGTGGCCAGCACCAAGCCAGAGCTGTGGATTTTAAAAATATGTTTCACCTTTGTCATCATCACCTAGCTCAAGATACAGGACATTCCAGTCCCCCAAAAGGCCCCCTAGTAGAACTTTCCAGTGCATGTCCTGACCCAAGATATCACTATCACCATATGATCAATTCTCATCTGGTGGTGATTATGCATGCCCCTCCCAAGGGACATTTGCCACAACCAGCAGGGAGCTACTGGCATTTAGTGGGTTGAGGCCAGGGACACTACTCAATGTCCTACAATGCACAGGACAGACCTCTACCACAGAGGACCTTCCAGCTGCAAATGTCAACAGTGACAAAGTTAGGAAACCCTGGACTCTCCCACATCTCTTCATAGGTTACTTCTGCCTGTCCTTGAGAATGGAATCCCTCAGGATATTCTCTTTGAATCTTGCTTCTTTTGCTGAACATTATGTCTCTGAAATTCATCCATGCTGTGCATGTATTAGTTTGTTCTTTTGTTCTTTTCAGATATAGGGTCACGCTCTGTCACCCAGGCTGGAGTACAGTGCTGCCATCATAGCTCATTGCAGCCTCAGACTCTTTGGTTCAAGGGATCTTCCTGTCTCAGCCCCCTGAATAGGTGGGGCTACACATATGTACCACCACACCTGGGTGATTTTTTACATTTTTTAGAGACAGGGTCTCACTATGTTGCACAGGCTAGTCTTGAACTCCTGGCCTCAAGTAATCCTCCTATCCTGGCCTCTGCAAGCCACTGCACAAGGCTCGTTCCTTTTCATTGCTGCATTGCATTTCATTATATGAATGAACCCCAGTTTCTCTTCCATTTGCCAATCGGTGGCAATTGGGCGATTATGACTGAAGCTGACATGCATATCTGTGGATGTGTCTTTTAGGTGGATATAAACTCCCATTCCTCCTGGGAACCAAGCCAGGAATGCAATTGCTAGATTGTAGTGATTTGACGTTAGTAGATTCCCATGTGATGTTTAAAGCTCAGAGAATTTTGCACAGTCACCCTGATTTCTGGATTTGCTTGAAGAATCCAGTCTGGCAACCCCAAGCTGAGTTCCTGGGACATAGTGGTGGGAGTTGAGTAGTAGCAAGTCACTGCCTACTTAAAAGGGGATAATATCAGCTCCTCCCAGCTATCCCCCTTCCCTTAATGCCTCATACCTTCCTTATTTCTGCATTTTCATTTTCTGGTCTCCATGTATCTTTACAGCCCCTTAAATAAGTCCATGCAAGGCTGGCCATCACCTTCTACCTTCCTGTGGCTATCGTTTCTACCTCCATGGGACCCACATACATCTTTTTATTTAATTGTTTGGAATTCATTGAGGGTACAAAGAATTATGTTACACTGATTGCATTTGTTAGGTAAAGTCCCTCTTATAATTGTGTCCTGCCCCCAAGGGGTGTGCCATACATCATAACCCCCATCCCCCTCCAGCCTCCCTTCTCCCCTGTCCCTCATTCCCCTCACCCCCACTTTGATCATCTACTGCCTGCAGATTATAATTGAGTACATTGGATTCTTGCTTCTCCATTCTTGTAATGTTTTACTAAGAAGAATGTGTTCCAACTCAATCCAGGTTAATATAAAAGATGTAAAGTCTTCATTTTTTGTTGTTGTTGTTGTTGTTAGAGACACAGTCTCACTTTATCACCCTCGGTTGAATGCCATGGCATCACAGCTCATAGGAACCTCCAACTCCTGGGCTTAGGCAATTCTCTTGCCTCAGCCTCCTGAGTAGCTGGGACTACAGGTGCCTGCCACAAGGCTCAGCTATTTTTTGTTGCAGTTCAGCCGGGGCTGGGTTCATACCTGCCACCCTTGTTATATGGGGCCAGCATCCTACCCACTGAGCCATAGGTGCTGCCAGAAGTCTCCATTTTTTTAAATGCCTGAATAGTATTCCATGGTATACATATACCACAGATTGTTAATCTATTCCTGGGTTGGTGGGCATTTAGGTTGTTTACACATTTGGCCAATTGTAAATTGAGCTTTTATAAACAGTCTTGTGCAAATGTCCTCATGATAAAATGATTTTTTTTTCTTCTGGGTAGATGCCTCATAATGGGATTGCAGGGTCAAATGGAATGTCTAATTTGAGCTCTTTGAGGATTCTCCACGCCCACATATATCTTTTCACATCTTTTCCCATTCTCTCTCCATTCTGCAAAGCCTACGCTCCCCCATCCATCTCAATCCCAAACACAGGATCCCTTCAGACCTGGCACACATTTTTTTTTTGAGACAGATTCTCATTATGTCGTCCTCGGTAGAGTGCCATAGCATTACAGCAACCTCAAACTCTTGGGCTTAAGTGATTCTCTTGCCTTAGACTCCCAAGTAGCTGGACTACAGGCACCTGCCACAATGCCTGGCTATTTTTTGTTGTAATTGTCACTGTTGTTTGTCAGGCCTGGGCCAGGTTCGAACCCACCAGCCCCAGTGTATGTGGCCAGCACCCAAGCCACTGAGCTACAGGAGCAGGCATTTATACGTTGCCTCAAACCCTGCTGCAGCCTGGACCCTGTTGGCAGTTTTCTTGGTGGCACCCTTAGGACCTCTTCAAGAGTGGTCCTCTCTGCCCAGACAACCACCAGGGCCTTCTGTGTTGAGCCAGTGGGTTCCTGCTCTCAGCTGCCTGTCATTTCCCCAAGGCAACCTTCTCTGAGCCCCTGGGCCAGCACCAGGGCTGCACCCATTTAGTCCCTTGCTGTTTTCCCACCACTCAATTAATCCCACAATGAATCCTGGCCATGAAGTGTGAAAGAGGGAAGGGGAGAGCAAGTGCTGGGTAGAATAAACGAACCTCTTATCCTCATTAATACAGTGGTGAGTAAAAAAAAAAAGTGAGAGAGAGAGAGAATAAACTTCTTACCTGGCCTTACCTTCTGCAAATGCCAGCTGGGCTTATCAGGTGAGTTTGGTAGTTATGCCTCACTCTTTTTTTTTTTTTTTTTGAGACAGAGTCTCATTCTGTTGCCCTTGGTAGAGTGCTGTTGCATCACAGTTCACAACAACCTCAAACTCTTGGGCTTAAGAGATTCTCTTGTCTCAGCCTCCCAAATAGCTGGGACTACAGGCGCCTCCCACAACGCCCAGCTATTTTTTTTTTTGTTTGTTTTGTTTTTAGTAGGCCAGGGCTGGGTTCAAACCCACCAGCCCTGGTGCATGTGGCTGGTGCCCCACCCACTGATCTACAGGCACCACCCGACTCACTTAAGAAGTTCCTTTCCTGGCTGGGTATGGTGGCTCATGCCTGTAATCCCAGCACTCTGGGAGGCCAAGAAGGGAGGATCTCTTGAGCTCTAGAGTTCAAGACCAGGCTTGCTGCCCATAGTGCAGTGGTTACATGCACTGAGACTGGCAGGTTCAAACCTGGCCTGGGCCAGCTAAACAACAATGACAAGCAACAAAAAAAATAGCTGGACATTGTGGTAGGCGCCTGTAGTCTCAGTTACTTGGGCGGCTGAGGCAAGAGAATCGCCTAAGCCCAAGAGTTAGAGGTTGCTGTGAGCTGTGACGTCATATGGCTCAAGCGGCTAAGGCGCCAGCCACATACACCTGACCTGGTGGATTCGAATCCAGCTTGGGCCACAAAACAACAATGACGGCTGCAACCAAAAAAAAAAAAATAGCTGGGCTTTGTGGCAGGCGCCTATAGTCCCAGCTACTTGGGAGGCAGAGGCAGGAGAATTGCTTGAGCCCAGAAGGTAGAGGTTGCTGTGAGCTGTGATGCCACGGCACTCTACCCAGGGGGACAGCTTGAGGCTCTGTCTCAAAAAAAAAAGAAAAGAAAAAGAAAAAGGGGGCAGTACCTGTAGCTCAGTGGGTAGGGTGCTGGTCCCATATACCAAGGGAAGGGTGGCAGATTCAAACCCAGCCCCGGCCAAACTGCAACAAAAAAAATAGCCAGGCGTTGTGGCAGGTGCCTGTAGTCCCAGCTACTCAGGAGGCTGAGGCAAGAGAACTGCCTAAGCCCAGGAGTTGGAGGTTGCTGTGAGCTGTGATGCTGTGAGCTGTGATGGCACAGCACTCTACTGAGGGCAATAAAGTGAAAAAAAAAAAAAAAGGTTCACGTTCAAGACCAGCCTGAGCAAGAGCAAGACCCATCACTACTAAAAACGGAAAAATTAGCTGGGCATGGTGGTGTGTACCTGTATTCACAGCTACTCAAGAAGCAGAGATAGGAAGATTGCTTGAGCCTTGGATGCTGCAGTGAGCTATGATGACACCAGTGCACTCTACCCTGGACAATACAGTGAGACTCAAAGAAGCTACTTCCCCATTGCTGTCTGAAAACTGAGAAGACCTCCATGCTCCCCCTCTAGACCACACTGGCCAATTCCAAGTGTAAGAGAGTTCAGGGCTCCTTTCCTGAGGTCCTCAGCCCCACAGAACTGTCCCCATCCACCAGCCACCCAGCTCTACCCATGCATTGTCCAAATTTCCCCAAGTTCAGTGTGCCCAAGTGCCCTGACTCCTCACCTACTCACCCCCAACTTTGCCCTTTGACCTCCGTGATTTCCTCATATCTCTCTCCCACTTTCTCCCAAGCACTGAGCTGTCTCCTTCTCCTCTGCACCTTCTCACACCTCCCAGACTGTCCTGCATTTTCCTCCTCCCTTTCAGCAGCCTCCATCTTCAATACACTCAGCTCTCTCCCTTCAACCCATTCTGTCCCCCCCGCACCCCAACTCTTCCCGCAGCTCTGCATTCTTAGCCAGTCTTCTTCTCCCTGGCCGGGAGGCGGCGCCTCGCACACACCTGGGGATAAGGGGCGGGGCCTCCTCACCTGGCAGACACAGAGCAGAGGGGCAGCGGCCCCTAGCGTTCGGGGAAGGAAGTGCAGTCCAAGTGGGCTCCCCTCCCAGGGGGTGCCTAACTGGGAACCTACCTTCACTTTCCTACTGCTCAGACTGGAATCTCACTTTGTTCCCCTACTACTTCCTCCTGGGTACCTACTGTGCGGTAGGAGCGGTTCCAGGCTCTAAGCATACAGAAGTGAACAAGAAACAAACATCTCTGGCCTGTTGGAAAACAGAAATCAAAACATAAATAGGTCTGGCTCAGCGCCCATAGTACAGTGGTTACAGTGCCAGCCACATACACCGAAGTTGGCGGATTCTAACCCCGCCCAGGCCAGCTAACCAACAATGACAACAGCAACAACAAAAAATAACCGGGCTTTGTGGTGGGCACCAGTAGTACTAGCTACTTGAGAGGCTGCAGCACAAGACTCACTTGTGCAAGAGTTTGAGGTTGCTATGAGCTGTGACGCCACAGCACTCTACTCAGGGCGACATAGTGAGAGTCTCTCAAAAAAAAAAAAGAAAGAAAGAAAGAAAAGAAAAGATAAATAGGTCTGAATATGCTATGTGGAGACGGGAGCTAGGGAGTGAGGAGAGTGGGGTGTTTGCAGTTTTCAACACAGTGCTCAGGAGGTAATATTTGAGTAGAGTCCAATGGGGGTGTAAAAGTTAAGGGATCCTGTTGACTCGCCTCTAAGATACATCCCAAACTAAGCTGAGTATGGTGACATGCAGCTGTAAACCCAGCAACTTGGAGGCTGAAGCAGGAGGATAGCTTGAGCTTAGGAGTTCCAGGTTGTGGTGATCTTTGGTAGCGCCACTCACCTCAGCCTAAGTGACAGACCCTGTCTCAAGAAAAAAAAAGAAAGAAAAAGAAAAGAAGGAAAAATGATATACCCCATTTTGCCCTAGGAAAGGTTCCAAGTCCACCTGCTTCTCACCTGGAAGACAGAGATGACCACCTCCTTAGCCTCCTGGCTCCCTTTCAAATCATCTCTCTATATTTTTTAATTGAGATGAAATTTTCATAATATCAAATTAACCAGTAACCATTTTAAAGTGCAATTCATGGTGTTTACAGTATATTCATCATGTCAAGTTACCCACATCCCACCTCTCGATTCCTCATTTTTGTTTTTTTCTTCATTGCTTTGATCACTTTCTGAAATTATCTTCATGTTACTAGACAGTCATTGACCTCTTTGATAACATGTAAGCTCCAGGAAGAGTGATTTTTTCTATTTTATTCAACTTTATACCTCAGTCAAGACCAGGGTGAGGTAAGGCAAAAGATAACATCAAGATAAGTAATAATGCAATTTTTTTTTTATTTTTTTGTTATTGTTTGCTTTTTTTTTTTATTGTTGGGGATTCATTGAAGGTACAGAGAATCAGGTTACAATGATTGCAATTGTTAGGTAAAGTCCCCGTTATAATTGTGTCCCACCTGCAAAAGGTGTGTCACATACCATGACACCCCCACCCCCACAATTTTTTTAAATTAAATCATAGCTGTGTATGTTAATGCAGTCATGGGGTACAATGTGCTGGTTTTACATACAATTTGAAATATTTTCATCAAACTGGTTAACATAGCCTTCATGGCATTTTCTTAGTTATTGTGTTAAGACATTTATATTCTATATTCAGTAAGTTTCACAGGTACTCTTGTAATATGCACCTTAGGTGTGGTCCCCACCAGTTACCCTCCCTTTCCCCCCTCCCCTCTCCTCTCCTCCCTTTCCCCTTTCCCCATATTCTTGGGCTATAATTGGGTTATGGTTTTCATAAGAAAGCTATAAATTCATTTCATAGTAGGGCTGAGCACATTGGATACTTTTTCTTCCATTCTTGAGATATTTTGCTAAGAAGAATATGTTCCAGCTCCATCCATGTAAACATGAAAGAGGTAAAGTTTCCATCTTTTTTTAAGGCTGCATAATATTCCATGGTATACATATACCACAATTTATTAATCCATTCATTGTTGATGGGCACTTG